>VYZU01049036.1:128758-177928 GCA_013401355.1 Ceyx cyanopectus | reverse complement strand
AATAAAATAAAGATAAGATTAAAATTAAAATTTAAATATAAATATATTAATAAATATAATAAATATAATAATTATTATAGTAATTCTGTTTAAAAATCTGCCATGCCAAAATGCTCAGAAAGCTGCACTGTGGGATAACAAAGCCATGATGCTTTAACTCCTGTTGGAAATATGTTCTGTTCAGCAGCCCTGTTTCCATTTGGACCAGAGAAATATGGCCCTTAATTAATTTTTCCACACTGTCCCTGAGCAGCATAGCAGTGGAACATCTCCCTTAGGAGGAGCTGAGGGAACTGGGTGTCTTTAGCTTGAAGAGGAGACTGAGAGGCTCCACTACTGCATCAGGGGAACTTTCTGATGACAAAACTGACTTTTAAAAATCTCCAGGTAAACATACTGGTACATACTGGTACATACTTTTTTCTGGCTAAACTTCTGCCTGCTCTGTGCTGCACTGTGAATGCCTTGACTTTCACCACTTGTATTACACTGACAGCACCCTCACCAGAGGTTTTTTTTCCAAGGGAAAACATGCCTAATCTTAGTATAAATGGATGTTAATTTGACATGTGGATTTGAATAACTGAGACAAATTCTTGGCTTTTTTTTTTTTATTAAATTATACTAAGTGACAAGTGGATTTTTTTCATACTGTTATTTTCTGAAAGGTTCTTTCTCTATATAGCATCTCATGATAAAGCTCTAATGTGTAAGAGTCCTGGATGTGTGGGAAGAGGCACTGAATGGTCTAACACGTCCTTTCATCTCTGGCATAAATGGCAATAATAGAAGAATAATAAAGATTTGATTTTTTTAAAATTTTTTTTTTTTTTAGGGGCTGGTTATTCACTGAGCAATAAATATTCATGGCTTTTTCAGGAAAGGCATAGTGCATAATTAGAGCAAAATTAAACAGGACTGGCAGCCTTATCCTTAGGCTTGAGTGACAGCCTAAGTAAGCCTGACAGTTGCAGAAGTCATCAGATTCTTCCACAGCAGGTTTGAAGGCTTTTCATACTGTGTCCTTGAGCCTTTTCAGTGTTAAAATCTCACATTAAAGGGGAATGAGTTACTAATGCTACCACACCAGAGAAAAACTCAATGCCTGACTTGACTCAGATGAGAACTTTTCACTGTTGCTCTTGTTCCTCCATGATCCTGGGTATACAGAAGGTCAAATATGGATTTACCTCTCTAAGAGCCTTTACAGCTCAGCCTTTGAAAACCTGAAGCATCTGAGGAATGAAAAAGCTGCAATTCCTGTGCCACAGCTCAGCAGAAGGCACTGTTAATTTGTATTTATTTATAATATATATTTATATATAAATATATAATCAATTTAATATATATTAATTATTATATTATATATAATTACTATCTAAAAATTAAACAGTTATNTATTATATATAATTACTATATAAAAATTAAACAGTTATTTTATTTATTTATGGTATATTTACAGAGATTAAGTATAGACCCCCAGCCTTTATCTCCATAGGCTAAGGTAGCTGAACCCTGTAGATTAATCTAGAAAAAAAAGATTCCCTACACCTCTGTCTTTTCTAATGGCTTTTCCCTCTTTTTATTTTTTTTTTTTAATTTCTTCTCATCTGTTGCTATAATTTTTAGCAAAAGCTGTTGCAATTTGTAGCAATTATCAACATCCTTATTTTCTAATACTGAATAAATTAAAGTCAGCAGTGTCGATTAAAAAACTCACCATATGTTGTTGTTGTTCTTATCATCATCATTATTATTATTATTAATTACAGTAACAGGTGCCTTGGTGCTCAGACTGCACATTGCTTGTACAAAACCCCCTGGAGGAGGTATTTAGTGGTATTTACCACTATTGATTTCTGAATAAATGATATTTTTTAAGTTGTTTATTTCAAAAATAAAAAGCTGCGAACTAATGTTATGAAAATATAATTATTTATCCCCTCTTTCAGTACAATCCCAGGTGTGCGGGGTGCTTTGCTTCCCCCTGCTGCCACCCTGGAACAGCGCAGGGTGGGCTGTGGCTCCAGCCAGCCGTGGGAGTGGGAAACCGATGAGGTTGGGCTCTGCCGGCAGCACTCCTGCATCCCACAGCAACCACCCTGCTGCGGGGAGAGCTGCTGGCCAGCAGGAATAAAAGCACCCGAGCCACCCCCCCCCCATTCCCAGAGAGGGGCTTGGGGAGCTGAGCGTGCCCCTGGGGGTCCCACTGGAGAGGATTCTTCCAGTCAATTTCCCCTGAAGGTTGGATTTGGTGGCTCCTCTGCCCCACACACACGAGTGGACGGATCCAGCTCTCGCAGCCCTCCCAGGTAAGAGGGATTTGCTGGGTGATGTGGGATAAAAACCAGTGTGGGGCTCTGTGGGTTGTAGGAAGAAACTGGGTCTGGAGGAAAACTGAAAAGAAAGCATTCTCTCTAGCAGTTTTCAGGCAAAAAGACCTTGCTCCAGAGGGGCTTGCTGGCCTGTCTGCACCTACTGTGTCCCAGCAGCATCCTTTGGCAGCTGGGAATCTTAGGAATCATCTTAGGAAGCCCCAGCAACTCTGCCTGCTGTGTTCCCAAAGCTGGGCGTGGGCAGAGCTCCAGCTGAGGACTGAACACCCCAGGACAAGTGTGGAGGTGGCTCTTGTTTGGGCTGAGGTATGGTGGGACCAGCATAAAACTGGCTTGTGCCATGGGGTTAGGGATGTGAGAGTTGGTCACTGCTCCTCTTTTTTTGAACTCCCTAAACACTTCGGATGACAATAAGGACCAGGAAAATAGTTGAAAGCAGCTGAAATAACAAAGGAATTGGGCTGGAGGATGCTACCAGCACTGCTTGCCACTTGCTTTCTACCTCTGGCTGAGTTTTCCATTTTCCATCTGACTTTCTGAACTCAGCAGTAAACTGGGAGTGTGGCAGGACATCCACCTTCCCTTCATGCTGCACCACTTGCACTTTCCTGAGAGTTTCAGCAATCTTTTCCTCATTCCAGCTGGGGAACAAATCCCTTTCCCAGCTGCCTGGCTGCTGAGTTGCACTTTAGCCCTGTTATGCATCAGGAGGATAATAATCTTTAACACCCTGAGCAGCTTCTGCAGAACCACCAAAGGTCTGGGGGGAAAAAGCAACACTTATTTTGCCAGCAAAGATATTTTTTTTCTAAGGGATCTGTCAGTCCTGGAGAAGTCACAGGCAATGTCTGAGGAATGGCTGAAAGCACTGCCTGGTTGCATGTGTTGTGTGAACATGTTCTGTGTACACTTAACATCATGATTTGTTTTTCTTTATCTCACCTGTAAGACCTGCACACCCCAAGCTCTGATTCACAGATATTTCTGAGAGCCAGCACTAGATGGTGACATGCTCCCAGATACTGAGTTTACTTCAGTTTGTCTTTTTTTTTTTCTAGTGCAAAATTAACAGTTAGTTTGGCCAAATGGTTTGCCCTCTGCTGATGGAATTACAGAATTCCCAGCCACGTGGAATTCCTCTCCAGATAATTTGTGATTCAACCAGTTTTTAGTATGACATTGGTTTTGTTAACAGGGTTGCTGCTATAAAAGTATTTCTAGCCATGAGCATTGATATAAATCACAATATTAGGGGTTGGGAGGGACTTAAAAGATCATCTAGTCCGTCAGGGTCACCTAGAGCAAGTCACCCAGGAACAGATCCAGGTGGGGCTGGAATGTCTCCAGAGCAGGAGACTCCACAACCTCCCTGGGCAGCCCCTGCCAGGCTCTGGATTCTGTGATTCCTAGGTCTTGGATGTGGATGACTAGCTGCTTCTTCATCCCTCACCTCACCTTGTAAAAGTTCTTCCTTACAAAGAGCTATTTTCTAATTCAGGTACCTTTTTTCTTTTTTTTTTTTTTTTTTTTTTATATCAAAGGCATCTTATTCTGGACTCCCTGCAGTTTGCAGTTTTTATTCTACACTCCAGAATCCTCCTTGATCTTAAAACTATTTTCATCCTCTTTCCTCCCATTTAACTCATTTTTGCTCATTAAATAATTTTGCCTGAGGTTTCTGTAGTGAACCTTACCTGCTTCACTGCATTTTCTCATAACACTTAAATATACTTTGACTCTGAGTGAAGATATTTAGTAAGATGAAGATACTTTTCATCATGCAATTAATTTCTGTATCCCCACAGACACCCCAAAAGGCTCTTCCCAATGACTGCCAGCCTGGAGAAAACCTGCCACCGGTGCATATCCAAAATAGCCAGCAATGGTAAGGCAGTTCTGGTCCTAATCCTCTTCTGTCTCTGAGCCAGGTGTATAAAGGAATTAAGATAATACCAAATCTCACCTCAATCTTCCATTGAAATGGAATTTTCTTCCCTCTTTTCTGAGGTATTTCCTTTCCTTTATTTCCTTTTGCTGGGGGATGCCAGCAGATGCTGTGAAAGAATAAAACAGGAGTGCAAATATCTAAATATCTGCTACCTGTCTGCACTCCAGGCTGTGGCACTGCCATGCTGCTAAACACTGCACTGACATCTGCAGCTGAAAGGAGCACTGGGAGTTTACACACTGAGTTTTGCTCCCCAGCCTGCTCATGCAGAGAAATCCTGGGTTCACTGCAGAATTTGTTTGGAATTTGGAGGCATTAAAAAAAATAATAATTAAATAAATCATTTTTTATCAGGAACCTGAGAGGATCTAGAACAAACAGCATTTGGGAGTGATGGTGATGTACACAGCACTTCATTTATTGCTGTATTTATTAGCTTGTAACACACTCTACTGAGCAGGTTGCACTATAGCCACGTTAGCTGACTACCTAAGAGTGGGTAGGTTGACATTTATACTCAAATCACTTCTCAAAATCCAGGAGTAACTGAGATAAACAGCTTTCTATCAGCTGAGCATCCTTGCTGGGCAAGAGACACAAAATCTGCCCCACTGATCTGAGTTTTGTGTGGATAGTTTTCAAGCAAGAACAAGACACAGCCACTTGCTCTCCCCTTCTGCTGTTGGGATCCCTGAGGAATTAACTCCTCCCTCACTCCTCAGCACACTAATATCTCCTAAAGCAGGACTTTACCAGTGCCCCAGCACAGGCTGAGCAGTGCACTGATGCCCTGACACCAGCTGCACAGAGATGTCCTTCTGAGCCATGCCTGGAAACATTTCCCTCTCCCTTTGTGCTTTTACTACCAGACTTTTTCCATTTCTAGGGATGGTCCAGGGCCTCCTGTGAGCAGCAACAGCACCAACAAAACATCACACACACACCCCCCCCCCTCAAGTGACACTGCACAGGCAGCATCCTCCTCCCTGCAGAGAGCTGTGCTACCCTGCGGCAAATCCCAGGGTTTTTTTCTCGAGCAATTTGTCTTCGGCCCAGACCGGGGCAGCACAACCCAGGCAAATCCAGGCAGAGAGAGTGTGTGTGTGAGTGTGTGCGAGTGTGTGTGTGTCCCGGCTGAGCAGCACCATTCCCGTGCAAACCCCACAACGTTGCAGGGAAAGCGGTCTTCAGTGATGCTAGCAGCGCTGAGAGCGGCTGCGGCGCCCCTGGCAGTTGTGCGGTGGATGGGTGAGAGTCTCACTTGGTTAACCAGGGATCTGGAAACCTTCCCGGACTGTGCATCTGCCCCTCCAATTGGACACCTAAGAGCCTGGAGCTGAATGGGGACATAATGAGTAAATCCGTTCCCAGCGACTGCTTTGGGAGGGAATTAACGACCCATTCTCGTTCTCTCTTGAGCTCCGAGTGCTCCCATTTCCCCCCGACAACACCAAGCTCTGGGGGAGCTGCTAGACACAGGCAAACACAGGCAGCTGTGTGCCAGATGTGTAGGTCCAGGTCCCCCAGAGCCTTTTTGGTGCAGCATCTGGACAGAGCAGGCACTGCACAGCTAAGAATTCACTCGATGCCTCCCTCCTCCCACCAGGCTCCCGACTGCTTGCCCGAGCAGCAAGGGCACTGAAATCACAGGCAGAGGGGTGATGCCACTGAGTGTGGTGACAGGAGTTTGGGCAACCCCTGCAAACATGAACCAGGCTCGTTCAGAGACCAGAGAAATGAGTGGCTCAAGCCTGTTTGCAGGTGATGGTCATGGATGTGTTGGAAGGCAGCTTGGCACAAACCATCTCTTGAGGATGAAAAGAGTAGGTCTAGGTGATGTAACAGCACGAGGATCTAGCATGAAATGTGACATGTGGGGAAAAGGGAGGCTCTAGGCTGAGCTGTGCTAATGAGAGGCTGTCAGCAATTGAAAGAGCTTAGTGGAGTGGAGGACACTGTTCAAGCAGAGGAAGAATTTCTGTGCAGCATTCAAGAGATGGGAGAGCCTGAGCAAAAACGTCTCTGTGAGAGAGACCAGCTGATGGGGAGAGGAGGATGTGGCACAAGGCAACAGAAGTTCTTTCTTCAGCTCCAAATACCTCCAGTCTCTACCAGTGCATAGAGATAGCAAACATGCTGCTTCTGGGAAAGAAAGATGCCTCTCAAGCACTGAATTGTAAGCTCCTCATTCCCTGCAAACAGGAGCAGCCTGGGGGGTGTGGTGTGTTCCCATGGAAAGTGTCTGCAAGCCACAAAGCCTCGTGGAGCTGCCCTGAATTTTGATGCCACTCTTCTGCTCTCTATCTTCATTTCTCCTTCTGGAACAATGGGAGGCAAACGAGGTTTCCCTTTTTCTCTGGGTGAGGCAGAGTTTCCCAGAGTGTTCCTGTTCCCATGTGGCCAGGAGGATGCCATGGGGACCTGTGAGATACAGTTTGCCTGAGGAAGGGCTGGTCCCAAACCAACCCAAACCAACCCCAAATGCTGTCTCCAAGATTTTTACACCAGCCTTTAAAATCTCTCCTATTCCTTTTCCTTATGCATGCCCTTCCCAGTCCCTCTGCACTTCATGCCCTCCTCTGCTTGGGGGCCTTTTGCCTCCTTAGGTATCTACCTGCACATTTGCAGCAGCTCTCTGCAGGGATGCTCAACACAGAATGTCCTTGTGTTTTACCTTCATTTTGCACATTTCACTTGTATTTTGCCAAGTGTTCACCATCAGGCACAGAGGTGGCAGCTCCTGTGAAGCAGGCTGCTCACACTGCTTGTGACACTCTTGTTTCTCACTTTTTGCCAAGGTAAGTGCTCACCCCCTGCAGCATCAGGCTGTGCTGGGAAAATAGCAGGGTTCAGACTTACCAGCAGGTCTCTGGGGAGTAACTAAGCCCCTCAGATCCACCCATTTGTGGGAAGAGTCTGTGTGCACCCCTCTGAGCATCCCTTCATGCAGCTGATCTATCCCAATGCCAAGTCCCACTCCTTGTAGTAGCTTCGTGTTCATGAGCTGAGCTGGGTCGGGGAGTTAGACCAACCAGAAACCATTCACAATTGCAATAAAGAGTTTATTTAGCTATCAGTGAACACTGAGTGGAATGCTATTAGAGCTGCTATTTGCTCAGCAAACAGATACAGCTCATCAGTTGCCATGGATTAGCTGATGTAAGGTTATTGTTACTACACAGTCACCTGGCAGTGCCTGTGAAGCTGATGTGGCAGCAGTGGCAGAGTCCTTGTCCTTGCAGCAAGACAGCTAGTAGTAGCAACAGTAATCCCATCATCCCAGCACCATAAACATGCTATTCCCCTTCCACTGTGCTTCTGGCTGCACAGACAGCATCTGCAAAGCTGGTCTCTACAATTCAACCAGCCCAAGTAACACTATTTTTCTTTTATCTTTCACAGCATGCTTTATATTTGGGCTCCTTGCTTTCCTTGCCTTACCACTGTCCATGACTTTTGTAGGTAAGTTGATGACTAAAGCAGTTTAACAACAGGAACTTCCCAGTTAACACATCTGGTGGGAGAAAGGAGTTGGGTAAAGTTAATATTTCCAACTGTTAGACTTGTGTGTTGGTGCTTCAGCTCCAGGCAGAATCCCAGCCCACACTGCAGTGATGGGGAGGAAGCAGTGCTTCAATTCTGACCCTTCTTTGTCTTAAATACCCTGCAGTGTGTCTTGCCTCAGTGCAGAGCTCTGTCTGTGGGAGGAAGCTCAGCATCTGACACATGAGAAGATTTCATTAATCAGGATCCCTCTGTATTAACTGCAGTGCAAAAACCTCAGAAGCATCAGGCTGGAAGGGAAGGGGAGATGCTTTAGGCTGCTATTTCTCCACCTTTTTGCAAGTGAGATGTGCTTTTCAGCTGCTCTGTCTCTGTATAACCCCTCAAAGGCTGGATTTGTGAGTAGCATTTCAAGATCAAATATTTAAGAAAGGCAAGGAAAATCCTTTGAGCTGAAGAATTTGGTACATTTTTAAACTGCACGAGGCTTTTCTTTACTTAAGAGTCACCTTTTCCACATAGTTTGGGTTTGGTTTTGAACAGAGCACTTTCTAACACTTCATTGCTCCCTTTGCATCTTCCTCATCCTCCATGTGGCTTGAGAGGCTCTGGTGGAGACAGCAGCCCACCTCTGCTTGCAGCATCCCTGACAGATGTCTGACTTGCCCTCGCCCAAGGAAATTCCACAGCTTCCCAAGGAGCCCATTCCAGCATTTTATTGCTCTCACAGACAAAATATTTCCCCCCATATCCCCTCTAAATCTTCCCTATGGCAAATTGAACAGATTGCAGCCTGTCCTACTCACTGTGGTCACAAAGACAGGTTGGCCAAGAGAACATTTGAACTGTTTGAAGGCAGCTATTAGCACCCCATTCCATCTTCTCATTTTTTTTCCAGAGATCTCAAAAACCTACTTCTTTCATCCTGACCTCACAGGTCACTGTTTCTGTAGCTCTTTTTCTGATTTGGTTTTTTTTTTTCTTCATTTTTTTTCCTCCCTCCTTTGGTCTCTGGCCAAACTATTTTTTTTAATCTTAAAAAAGTAAAAAAAAAAAAAGACAGAATCCAGGAGTCCAGCTGAGACCTGAGGAATGAGTAGTTCAGATTAATTACTTTCCCTGTTTAACATGTAGAATTCCTGTAAACACACCTCAGAATTAAAGATGCTCTCTCTGTGCCAATTCATTGGCTCCTGTTTAGTCTGTGGCTCTTTGTAAACCCAGATGATTTTTGTCAGGGCTGCTCCCTACCAGACATTTCTTTTTATTATTATTATTATCATTGTTATTGTTATTATCATTGTTATTATTATTATTATTTACATTGACATCAGCTGTCATCCTGTAGATTTTGGATGTCTTTTTCCAGTGTATCCAAATCACTCTGAATTTTACATCCTGCCCTCAAGAGCCCTTCCCATGGTTCTGGTTGGGAGTCCTGGAGAAGTTGACCACCTTCTGCTCTATTATTCAGCAAAGATGATGCAAATGAACTCCATGTGGTACTCCTGAGTACCAGGGATGGCTGCAGCAGGATTCTGATTAGGATGTCCTAATTAGGAATTAGCAACTTCTAACGGGGGGATTAAGGAGCAATTAGGAAGTAGGGAAATGGACTGAACTGTTCCATCTCAACACTTAGGCTCCTAGCTTATCCATGACTTAAAATTGCTATTTATCCCTTAAGAGGATTTTAGCTTGAGCTTTTCCCCAGGCTGAATGAGCCTGAGCTGTGGGATAGGGGTGGGAAGGTCTAATTCCAAGTGTGGTACAGCATGCACATTGACAGCAGCCTTCTGGATGTGAATCCAGGGCTGAAATCTGACCTCTCAGGAATAGAATACCCTAGGAATATTCCATTATATCTTTAAGATCATTGAGAAGTGGGAAATGTATGGTAAGATATTAGCCTGGAGCTCTGAGTATCTCCTACATCAGATATAGAGCCCTTTTTTTTCCCCACAGCTTACAGAAATTAAGAGATAATGTCACTGTAACACAGTGTTGTCAGAGGATATTGCTTTCCTGCAGCTACATATCTGCAAAGACATTTTTAGGAAAATGAAATGTCAAGGAAAATGCAGATATTTATCATCCAAGGAAAACCCTCTGATTTTCTGATAACATTGTGTTACCATGATCTCAGAAAATAACGTGCTGGGCTCCAGTCAGTTTGGCTTTCTGCAGAGAAAAATGGAGATATTTTTGAATGTTAACAAATGCATAATAATAATATTTGTTAAAACTCAGCAATTAATAACTGGTAGCCCTGGTAATAATTATACAGTAACATGATGCACTTAAAAAATTTGGTAGTGCTGTAAATCACAGCAGAAGTCAAAGGGCTCAGCAAATTTTCCAGGCTCCAGACTTCTGACCTCATTTCAGCCACAGATTGTTTATCAGCTTTCTAACTTTTACCAGTAGAGATGAACCTTTTTATTTCACTCTAAAAATAAAACAAGAGGTGGAATGACCTCATAGACTGTTGCTGAGACCTTTTTTTTTGTTGGCAGTTTGCAGGCCAGAGAAGGATTGCTCCCAATAACACATTCTTGTTCCCTGCCCAGCCTACCTTGGTGCACAGTGTTCCCCAGGGGTGGTTAAATCACATTTGGAAGCTGATGACATCGTTTTCTCAACAGGCAGGCTGATTTTTCCCCTGTTCTAATTACACCCAGCCCTACTCCTCATGCTCATACCCACACCAAATAATTCCTCAGCTCTCAAGTGCTCCCAACTGTTGTCTGAAGCCAACAGGGCACCCAACCTTCTTCTTTAGCAGCTGTTGTTAAAATATTTTTACCTTGCATTTTAGCCCTTCAGCCACCCACCATTTCTCTGAGTTCCCTATGATTTGCTGATATGATTGCTGATAAATTGGTGCCCAGAAGCAATTGCTTTGAGGTCAATGTCTGCAGCACCTAGCTCCTAGTGCAGGCTCAGCTGAGGGCTAAGTGATGGGGCTGTGGATGTGCTTCAGCCATTGATGGAGCAGAGCAAAGCAGCTGAAATGAGGCCAATGCTCCAGTGCTTTTCATTATCCTGAACCCTTCCCTCATGGCTAAACCTGACCCAGAAGGACAGTTGTTACTAGTGCCCTGTTGTGGGCCATGCCCCAAGCTCATATCCTCATTTCTCACCACTGCTCTTCCCATGTGACTGCACTTTGTGTCCTGGATCACCCTGAGGTGGTGTTCTGTGGCAGCCACGAGGTAAAATGTGCAAGGATCTCTGTTTTCCCAAGCCTCCCATCTTTTATTTTCCATTTGGACACCGTGCAAGCTGTTGGGCATCCTTGCTGCATCTGATCTTGCAGAGAGGTTGCTGCTTTAGGCATTATGTGCTGGTCTGTGCCATGGTCAGCTTCAATTGCTCTTCACTGAACTCTGATCTCTCATGGGCCATATATCCCATTATTAACAAAGGAAAAAGTATTGCTGCTCATGGGAAAGAAGAACTAACACTGATGCTCTCCTGCTAATTTCAGTGGTCCCAAATGAACTAGGCATGTGCTGTGTGTGAACTGACTGGCATATGTGTGCCTGCTGCTCATTGTAACTGCCACTGCCCCTCTCTGCAGCAGCTCCATGGTCCCTAGTCACCCACACTGCTGTATTTTTGCAGTTACTACAGTATTAGCTCCTTTCACCTCCTCTTTTTCTGTCATATCTGCCTGCAATATTCTCCCTAAAACCTACAGAGCACTACTGCTTGTCACTCAGATCCCTCCCACAACTGACTGCTGTCACTTTACATATACGAAAGGGCTCCATCATAGATTTGTCTGGAAATTAGAATCATAGCTCCACAAAAAAAAAATAAAAATAAAAAAATTGGCATATTTTCTTGATTTTATTTTTGGCCTCAAATCAAAATCTCAGTAGTACACTGGAAATAGCAACTGCCTGGGTTCCTAAACTGAAACACATTCCTTGAGATGCCTGGCCAGCTGTTTTTGTGGCAGGCTGTTCCAGGGCCAAGGACTCTGGAAACCATTACAGCTGCTTTCTGCAAATGATGTCATTCCTGATGAATTCCCTGTTGCCCACCCCTGTAAAGTTGGGAGTCTGTGGCTCAGTGTCACGTAGTGGCAAAAGGGACAAAAAATGACACTTAGAATAGGGCACAAAAAGGGAGAGAGTCCAAATTCTTCTGAGTCCAGCCCTTTTGAATTAGGAGAAGGCTGGTAATAAATAGTGGAGTCCACTGGACTCCATGTAACTCCAATAACAATAAAATAAGTGTCACAAACAGTTTAAAATTGACTCCAAATGCCACTGTGTGAGACCTGGGCAGGGGATTCATCTCAGATCACTAAATCTCTCCATCTGGCTGCCCAGATTCCTTGCATAGCCATGGAAAGAAAGGCTCATTCAGGGCCCAAGCCATCTGACCTATTTCAAATGCCTATCTTAGGATGAGATGAATTTGACCAGTGTCTATTTCTCCCCATTGACTCTAAAGAGAGCCCAGGAAACTAGTTCAGCTGTGGATGCCTGCATTGCAGACAGCTATATTTGGACAAATGAGCCACTGCCACAGACCTGTATCACAAGCTCCAGTGTCTGTGCCAGCAGCATCCTTACACTGACACACACTCCCTTCCCTACAACTTCTCCAGCTTTCTAGCAGTAGCTCTGAGGGTTGCCAAGATCCCTCAGCTCTGTAACAAGCAATGCTTTTAGCCTCCAGCAACCCAAACTGGAGCTTCTGTGGTTCCCTAATAGCTGCCTGGGAAGCTAAANCATTTGGAAGCTGATGACATCGTTTTCTCAACAGGCAGGCTGATTTTTCCCCTGTTCTAATTACACCCAGCCCTACTCCTCATGCTCATACCCACACCAAATAATTCCTCAGCTCTCAAGTGCTCCCAACTGTTGTCTGAAGCCAACAGGGCACCCAACCTTCTTCTTTAGCAGCTGTTGTTAAAATATTTTTACCTTGCATTTTAGCCCTTCAGCCACCCACCATTTCTCTGAGTTCCCTATGATTTGCTGATATGATTGCTGATAAATTGGTGCCCAGAAGCAATTGCTTTGAGGTCAATGTCTGCAGCACCTAGCTCCTAGTGCAGGCTCAGCTGAGGGCTAAGTGATGGGGCTGTGGATGTGCTTCAGCCATTGATGGAGCAGAGCAAAGCAGCTGAAATGAGGCCAATGCTCCAGTGCTTTTCATTATCCTGAACCCTTCCCTCATGGCTAAACCTGACCCAGAAGGACAGTTGTTACTAGTGCCCTGTTGTGGNTCTTTGTATAACAAAAACAGAAAAAAAAAAAAAGAAAAAAAGCCAGAACAAATGAAACAATAAATGTATTTTAAATTATACTTGAAGCGTGCTCCTCTTTCTTGGCATCTGTTGAACAAAGTCTATGTTCAGTGGTTCTGGGAATCCCTGTGCCTCCCTCATCATTACTTCTGAACTCTGGTCCTGGAACCAACATGTCCCTGTGGCTCAGATGAGCCTTGAAAAGCTGTAAGCATAATTGGGTGATAAATGTGTTGCCTAAATATGTAGCATGGTGTATTTCCAGCCCTGGATTGAAGTGTGCTTTGGGAGAGGGGAAGTGATTCTATGATTCTGTGAAATGATTGGTTAGGTGGTGGGAATCTTAATCTATTTGGTCTGATTGCTGTTTTCTCCTATTTGAAAGCCCCCCAGGCTCCCAACCAACATAGGAGAAAGTGTTCTGTTCTCTCTGTAGTAATATGTCTCAGAAAGCAGAGACAACAGCTTAGGAAGTAGATCTTTGACAAACCCAACCTCAGGGACAATTAATCCTTGCCAAGTGACCTCTGAGATCTGTCCCTGAGCTATACCTCTGATAATAGACAATTCTGTGTGATGATGGTGTGAGCCAAAACCCCCAGATTCCTGCTCTCCCCCATGGAGATCTTTTGCTCTCCCAGTGGAACAGCTCACAAAGTATGATCTGATGCAAGGGCTGTTACAGAGACCTCTGGTTTGGGCCAGTTGCTGTGCCAGTGTTTTTGAGCAATATGGTGTCAAACGAGCTCAGGAGGTTGATGGACTCTGTCAGCTTTTTGTTGGGTTGCATTAGTCATCATACTTTGCTGGAGAAGTCACAATACCTTGGCAGAATGTCACTGCCATGATGAGCTCAGAATAGGGAGGATGTGGCCAAATTTAGTCAGTCCGAATGACAACAATTAAAATAAATTGTCATTATTCCAGGATACATATTGTCTTGCTTGATCAAATGTCTCTTCACAGTGGCTCCCTGGAGCTATTTAGTACTTTAAATTTATTTCAGCTGAGCTTTAAATAACCAGACCCTGTTACTGTTCATCTTACAACACACTAATGATTCAACCATGGGTGATCTGGGCTTGCAAAGCCTCTGAGAAACATCTTGCCTCTATGCATGGGTCCATGCAATGAGATGCTGCTGCTTCTCTGGACCACAGCTATGGGGTGGTTCACAGATGCTGCTTTTTTTTGTGTGGATGAGGAGAAATCTTACAAATCAACCAGCAACCACCTGACTTCCAACTGCTCAAGATGCTTAAAATGAACAAAGAGCCAGCCCAACTCAAAGCCTAGTCCTAGAGTAGACAAAACTTATCATGGAAAAGATTTTATTGAGATAGCAGGTGGTGGAATATTAGGTAAGAGGCTATTTAGATTACTGGGCCAATGACACTTCCAGGCACTCCCACAGGCACTGGCTCACAATCTTTGAGGCATCTGACTTGGGAGAAGCTTATCAGAATTCCTTCTTTCCACAAACAGCTTTGAGTTTCAAGGAATTTTCTACTGCTGATGCAATAGGAGATGCTGTGGCTGAAGTGAACGACCCCTGTCCATGGCTCCAGTGGGTAATGCAACAACAATAATGCTGCTGCTACCTCTGCACTCCCCCTTCCTTCCCCTGCTTTTTCCTTCTTCATGGCACAGCCCTGCAGTGGGAGATGCAAATCCCCTTTAATCTCACCCCCCATCTCCATAGATGATGGATACAAACCTTAGCTCTGAGCACAACACCTCACTTAAAGCATCTTTTGACCGTTGCACTGTTTGATCACCTGAGATAAAAAACATTAATTTTTTTTTTTTTTGCTGTTCAGGAATGAAGTTTTTGGAAGATTGCCCAGTTCAGCCACTGATTCCATTATATCTGTTGGTGGGTGGTGTGATTGGCAGCTTAAAGGTAACGTGCCTTCTGTGTGTGAAAAAATTTGGTGTGACTAGACTTTGACTTGCTAGTTAAGACATAATGATGGCTGCAGACAGCTATGTGCATGGTGTACTGATGAGAGCTATTGGGACTGAACTGTGCTTGTTCCAGCACCCACCAGTCAAGTGGGATGCTGATGAGTTCAGCCTTGTCCCACACACTGTGGAGTGACTTTCTCCTCCATCACAGCATCTGTGCCACCATCCCTGCTGAGGGAAATGACTGGATAAGGTGGATTCCTGTGGTAAATGGGCTCCTGTTTCCACCAGCAGTCCTCCAAGCCTGCCAGACCTCTCCCCTTTGTTTACACAGGCTGGACAGAAAGTGAAGTTCCTCTCCTTGCTTTGGGAATACTGGATAACTAGAGGTGTTTTGTACTTCTGGCCAGAAGCAATGACTATGCAGCAGCATGTCAAGAAGAAAATTCTTAATCTTGTTATAGGGCATTTGCTATTCTGTGAGTTCTGCTGGCAAATGCTTAGGCATTTGATCACACCAATGGAATTCTCTGTATCATCAAAGGTTCATTTAATAATACTTTAGAAATGATTAGAGCAGAATTGAAAGGAAGTTTCCATGCTAATGAATTGAAGCCTATAAAAAAAAATGTTGACTCTTTCTTAGTTATTTCTGGTTTAAAGTCAGTTTTTTCTCACCCTAAATAAGATGCTAAGTGGGTGAGTTAATATTCTTGCTGGCATCAAATAATGGCTGGAATTTGGCTACAGCTGGAAGCAGGACTGCCTATTTTGCAGTCTGGCAATACTTTTAGTCAGGATTTGATTGGTCTAGCTCATGTGTCATCTCCTAGTGCTCGATCTGCAGCCACATTCCTCTGTCTCAACCCTGCCCTCTTCACCACACTGCACCAGCTTCACTGCACAGTGTATTTGCTTGACAAATTCCCATTGCTGAGCTTGCTGAATACAGGTGGTGCTGAGCCCACCTCAAAGCTAATGAGCCACACAGAGCTTCAGGTCAGGCCACAGTTCCCTGTGTGGAACCCCCAGACCCACTGGCCAAGTGGGTTTATCCCTCCTGTGTCTCATGAGCCTGTCTAAATGTCCATGTGAGAAGAAGATCCCTCCCCACAGCCACTTACACATCCACCTTTCCCTCTGAATTTCTCTGCAGACCAGACCTTCTAAGCTGATGGTGTCAAGGCATTCCAGCTATTTCTCTGCTGGTCCTGACTGAAGGCAGGAATGGAGCAAGCTGAGAAAATGATGCTTAATTGGAGAAAACTTGAGAGAATCACTCCAACTATCTGTAGCAATTTATTTGGGGTTGAGGTCTAGGTCGAGATCCTTCCTAATTTTATTTTATTCACCTATACAGCCATGGAAAATGGAATTAGGAGATACAAACCCACCCACTACAAGGCAGGAACTACTCAAGTCATACAGCAGCCACTCTAATCTGTTCTTCAAACCTCCAGCGTGGGAGCTGCTGCCATCTCCCCACACAATCTGTTCTCATGCCTCTCCATCCTTACCACTGGCAACTTCTTCCCAAAGCCTGGCCTAAATCCCCCTGGTGAATCAACTATAGGGGGGAAAACCACATTATTTTCCAGCACCATCTGTACAGTTTGTGGTTCCCCAGCTTTCTCTGAGATGATTTTCCCACACACCCATGTTCATTTGGCCAGTGGATGGCAGTGGCCAGGAGGTGTTCAGACTTTCCAGTCAATTTGCTGAATCCCTTTTCTCCTTTTCTCCTCCAATGCCTCCAGGTGACTCTGCTGCTCTACGACTCCACCAGGATGAGGCAGCTGCTTTCCAAGTCTGTTGTGATTGATGACGACGACGACGACGAGTACCCCTGGAGGCAGAATGCTCACAAGTACTACATCCATCTGACTCTCAGCCTTTTCCTCTTTCTCTGGTTCATTCTTGGCAACTACTGGGTTTTTTCCGTGTACCTGCCAAATTTCATCCCACCTTTCCATCAGCCTCAGGATTACTGTGACAAAACCCTGTACATTTTTGCTGTTGGTGTTCTCATTCTTAGCCACACTGTTCTCTTCCTCCTTATCTTTTGTAGCTGCTGCATATATTGTTTTTCCAGGCAAAGGTACTCTTCTGAGGAAGACTAAATGCCACAGAAATCGAGTCCCAGATGTTTGGGGGGAAATGTACAACAAAGAACAGGCAATAACTCACCCTTTGTTGTGCTATATATATGTATGATAGCAGTCAACTGCCAGAGGAAAATGTAAAATACAGTGCCACATAAAATTGCTGCTGCAGATGCCAGGGTGCACTCTTGCTAACGTCTGCATTCCTGTTTTAACCCTGGAGTAAGCTCTTACAGGTGGCAAACCCCTCTAAAACCATGTCCCCTGAGGTTGTTTGGGTGTAGGACATCTGACTCTCTACAGTCTATCACAGGTCTGAGAACCTGGTGCATTCACTGCCAGCTTGGGGAAGCACTGCCAGATCTCACTGCTAGTGCTCAGTACCTGGGTGGTACAAATGCAGAATGATGGAGGAGGTATTAAGGAAGCAAAAGGCATCTGTGAAATACTTTGAAGTTATGGAGAGTGAATAAAAAGCTTTGTCAGAGCTGAGAAAGGAAAATTCTGAGTGGACAGCATGATAAGTAACTGTTTTCTGACCCACCACCACCAGCATAGTTTCTCTTGGGTTGCTCCAATGTCCAAATAAAGCCAAATAGTAGTTGAGTTGAAGGCTCTTTATCTCACTTTGGGGTTACCCTGGAACATTGTACATTCTAAACCAGACCAGTTTCTGTAAATTATCTTCAATTTTATCTCTTACTCTTCATCCTCCTCAAATACCAGCGGGTAGGGACTTTGCAGCACAAAGAAGGCCCACATATGTTCTATGTGCAATACAGAAAGGACACTTACATCGGGACTGCCAGTTGAAAAATTATTATTTCTTGAGGTTCCTGTTCACTCCTGGAGTACACACAAGTCCCATGGGTGCAGCTGCAAAAGAAAACACTTTTAGAAAGTATAATATTTGATGGAAAATTTAAAAAAAGCTGACAAGAGCCACAACAAATGACAAGAAAACTCATAAAAAGAACAATATTATGTTATAATAACAGGTTTCTGAGGAAATGGTGTGATGTTCTGAGAAACCACACATGGATGTAACAGAAAATTTCTAGCAAATCTCCCAGCTGGATAAAAATACAGGCAGGGTGATGCTGACCAGAGTAAGTGCTTGAGTCTGTGTGATCACAGTTTAAATACTGAGGTACTTTGCTTTTGCCAGCTATGCTAATTATAATTAAAGCTGCTGCAATTTTACTGAGAAGAATAGTTCTTTGATTTCACCCACAGATTTGAATCTGAGCCATGCTGGCTCTCCTGTAGGATCACTCCTAGGCAAAGGGGAGAATCTGTGTAGTGTAGCCATTCCAACGGGAGATGCTGGGAGATGCTGTGAGCCTGGAGACCAAGAGGAGAGCTTTTTGTACCACGTGAGGCAGGTTCCTCCATAACCTGTGGATTTGCTTCTCAGTCCTTTCAGTGTCAACGTGAAATGAGTGCACTGGGTGCAAACAGCGGGGGAAAAAAAACATCCACCATGAACATTTATTCATAAGTCGCTCTTAGGAAGCAGGGATAAGCACCGCTGGGAGATGGGGCTGAGCCACCGAGCCACCACTCCCCCATCTTCCGCTGCTGTCCCCGCATCCCGCATCCCCCATCCCCGCATCCCCGCATCCCGCATCCCCGCCCCGCACCGGCAGCGGCGAGCGGGGCGGAGCCACCCCCGGCCCTTAACTTCCCAGCGGGCAGCCCGGGCTGCTCAGGCCGCCTTATATAAGGCTAGAGGCGGGGCCAGCACCACAACGGCACCGGCACCATGTCCTGGTACCGCAACGCGGTGTGGTTCGTGAAGGGGCTGCGGGAGTACACGAGGTGCGGGCGGCGGCTGCGGGGCTGGGCTGGGCGGACGCGGTTGTTGGGCTGTTTCCAGGGGTTTCTGTTTGTTATCGAGGCTTCCCTGCTCCTGCCAGATCTCCCAAGTTCCAGAGCGTCGTCCGATGCTCCCCGAGCTCCCCCGGGGCTGCAGCCGCGACCCTCCCGAGAGCCGGAGCTGGGGCCGTGGGGCTGGGAAATCCCGGGGTTGTTGCTCTGCTGCTCCTCGGGGTCTCCCTGCAGCTCTTGCCCCGCCTGTCCCAGGAGCAGGGGGAGTAATAGGGAGAGGAGCGACTGCTGAGTGTGAGGGGGGAGTGTTTATCCAGCCTCCCCTCGGGCTTTCTGCAAGTTCTCATAGACTGGTTAGGGCTGGAAGGGGCCTCCAAAGGTCATCTAGTGCAGCCCCCTGCAGTGAGCAAGGACACCCTCAACTAGCCCAGGCTGCTCAGAGCCTTGGCCAACCTCCCCTGGAATAGCTCCAGGGATGGGGCCTCAACCACCTCTCTGGGGAGCCTGTGCCACTGAGCCACCACCCTCAAGGGAAACAACTTCTTCCTGAGATCCAGTCTCAATCTCCTCTCATTTAAACCCATGACCTCTCATCCTCTCACTCCAGGCCCTTGGAAACAACCCCTCTGCAGCCTTCCTGGAGCCCCTGCAGGTGCTTTAAGGTCTCCCCAGAGCCTTCTCTTCTCCAGGCTGAACAACCCCAGCTCCTCCAGCCTGTCCCCATAGCAGAGCTGTTCCAGCCCCCTGGTCATCCTCCCTTCTAGTTTCTCACAGCATCTCTGGTTCCCTCAGGAGTGGCTATGACTCTGCTTCCAAGCACTTCTGCCCAGCTGACGTGGAGGTGACCGTGGCTGGGAGATCCTTCCTGGTCACTGGGGCAAACAGTGGGATTGGAAAGGCCACGGCCAAAGAGCTGGCGAGGAGAGGTGAGCCCAGGCTGCCTGCACACTGAGAAGGTGGAAGGGACCAGGTTTGGCTTTCCAGCATGGACACGAAGATGCAGCTCCCTCTGATGAGGGCTCAGAGTGTTGTTTTGCTGTCAGTTTAAGGTTTAAGAGTGATCAGTGCTGGGAAAATTGGAATAATGGACAAAAGGAGGGGAAATAATGACATAAAATGGTTTACAAATAACAAATAAAAATATTTACAAAAATTAAAAAATTAAAAATAAAAATAATTCCAAATAAAAAAATAAAAATAATTCCAAATAAAATTATCTAAACAGGTAACATAAAGAACTTAACTAAAATACCTACATTGAAAAACAANTAATTCCAAATAAAAAAATAAAAATAATTCCAAATAAAAAATAAAAATTGAGGTGTGGGCTGTGGAAGGTGGGGCCCTGTGATAGAATCACAGACTGTCAGGGGCTGGAAGGGAGCTAGAAGATCATCTAGTCCAACCCACCCTGCCAGAGCAGGGTCATCTAGACCAAGTCACCCAGATCAAGTGTCCAGGAGCCCTGGGAGCTCCAGGGACCTGAGGTGTTGAAAAGGCAGCACTCAGCTCTTGGCAGCAGAGCAGTGAGGCTGTTGGCTGTGCACAGCTAAGGGACACTCTGCCTGCTGGCAAAGCTCCTGTGCCACTTCAGCCACCACCTGCCCAGCATTCCCACTGCTACTGGCAGGTTAGAGGTTTCCCACGAACTGAAATGCAACCCCAGAAGCGTTCTGGTTGTGTTTTGTTGTGTTCACTTGGATCGTGTCAAAAAAACCTCACTCCAAACGAGAACTGGGAATTGCACATCACTTCCTGACCCTCCCTTTTTGTTGCTGGTGCCTCCCCTAACCGCAGTTAGTCGCTAATAATCCAATGTTTTTTCTGCTCACACTCCACCAGGTGGCACGGTTCATCTGCTCGGCCGAAATAAGGAACGGGCTGAGGTGGCCAGAGAAGAAATCGTGACAGAAACAGGCAATCAGGTCAGTTCTTTCCCAGCCTTTTGTTTATTTGGAGAAAGATTGTTGGTATTGAAGACCAGGAGAGCCTTGAGATGCTCTGTCTGGTCGTGTTGCTGTTGTGTTTTTAATAGTATTTTCCTACAGACATCTGAACATCCAGTAGTTTATCATCTGTAGAGTTTGCAGGGATTTAATTTCCCTAGGTGATGTTTGCAGTGATTAATTACCCCAGCAGCAGCATGCTGTTGTGTTTAATGTTTGTTGTTGATCTGTTCTGT
This sequence comes from Ceyx cyanopectus, assembly GCA_013401355.1. Classification (NCBI taxonomy): domain Eukaryota; kingdom Metazoa; phylum Chordata; class Aves; order Coraciiformes; family Alcedinidae; genus Ceyx; species Ceyx cyanopectus. The sequence goes on along the minus strand of VYZU01049036.1, from coordinate 156,849 downwards.
GATGTCCTACTTATTATTCCTTGCTGGGTGGCTGAGGCTTTGAAAAGTTAATGCCTTGCAGGAGTTTACAGCACTGGAGGTGAAGGGTTTATGTGTCTGAGGAACACCCTCTTGATTTACTATTGTTATTTGCTATTAGTGGAGCTTGTCAACTGGGGTTTAACCCACCATGCTTGGGTGCAGAGCTGTCTCCATTTTAACTGGTGACTTGGCTCTTGAACACATTATTTTGATTCCAATAATAGGTTTTTAATGTGGATCTAAAGTTCTGAGGACTTTTCATGGTTAGAGATCCCATATTGGCTAAATTTCTGCTCTATGGATGCAGCTCCCTGGTGTAACACAACCAGCACTGCACTTCAGTTCTCTAATGGGGGTGAATTAGATCAGTCCTCCTGTAGAAATAAATACCTCCCAGCTGTCTGTAACTGTGCAATCCCATGGCTGTAGTAAGAATGATGATTATTTGCCTTACCTCCTGTTATAACTGCACTCAACCAGCCTGGAAAGAGGGATGAGTTTGACCTCTGAAGGTTCCTTCATCTTCTGTTTGCTGGAAAAAAAAACCCACCCAAAACAAAAACCAACAAAACAAATAATTTTCCTCTGAAAGCAGCAACACTGGCTGCATTTCCACTTTCTAGTAGGTGGCAAAATGCTTTCTGTGCAACTTGACAAGCTGCATCCAGACTTAACTTGCTCTTCCCGAGCATCTGGACACAGATCCTGTTGCAGGAGATGCCAAAGTTTGGGGTTTTTTATTTCTCCCTCTTCCACAGCCAGAGTTTGATGCTGAAATGGAGTTACCTGGCAGGCAGCTTTGCATTTCAGATGGAGACAGAAGGATAAGTAGCAGAATGACAGGCTGATTTTAAGGAAGCAGTTTGGGTTTTTTATGGGTAGCAAAAGGCCTTGGGAAAGCTGGTTCTCTCCAGGAAACCAACACAGGAAAATGTATTTATTTTTTTTAACCATAAAAGTGGTCAAACTCTGGAGCCAGGATGCTCAGAGGGGGCTGGTGAGTCTCCATCTTTAGAAACAAAACTTCCTCAGACAACCTGATCTCAGTTACCTGCCTGGAGACAGTGATGGGACCAAGAAGCTTCCAGAAGTCCCTTCCAACCTAAATTATTCTCCTGTGCTGTGACCTTGAGCACTGCTTTGGGAAGTTGCTTTCAGCTGCTGTATGAGTTGTTCAAACAGAAATTCTGCAAGCTTTGCAGGATTTTGGTAGTTCTCTTGCTGTGCCTGCCTGTCTGGGATGTGTATTAATTGAAGTAGGGCTTTTTTTCTAATACATTTGGCATTAAATCCAGTGACTAAGGACTTTTAAAGGCTAGAACTAGATTTTCCAGTTGTGTTTTAGTTGTGTTCTGGACAGTCTTTCCATGCTTTTTAATTGCATTTTCCCTTAGACAAGTCTTGACAGAGTCTCTTCCCTGGCCCTGTTGATGATAACTTTATTTTTTTTCCCCTTTAGAATGTCTTCTTGCATATTGTGGATCTGTCTAATCCCAAGGAAATCTGGAAGTTTGCTGAAAAATTCAAAACTGAACATCAGTTGCATGTGTTGGTAAGTTTGCTCCTTGATTACCCTGTAAATTTTCTTATCCATGGTCTGTCTGCTCTTTTCCATTCTCACTTCACAAAGCTACAAAAAAAAAAGAGGAAAAAAGTGAATTTTCCTTTCATCACCATGAGGAGTAGGGTCAGTGTGGTCTCTAACTAACCGACCACACTGTATATTCACATACTAATATCTACTCTACAAGCAAAAAAGAGCCCAAAACCATGGAGTGAGGCATGGAGAGGACTGTTGGCTGGTTGTGGGTGGTGTTTGTAGATCCTTGTGTGGATCATCTGAGTTAACAGGAGTTGTCTTACAGGTCAACAATGCAGGATGCATGGTGAACAACAGAGAACTGACTGAAGATGGACTTGAAAAGAACTTTGCAACCAATACTTTGGGTGAGTATTAAAGATTTAGCTCTGAAATACTTCTTTTGGTGACAGAAGTGTGTTTTTACAGCTGGACTCCTGCTCAAAGGGGAATCATAGAATCCTAGACTGGCCAGGGCTGGAAGGGAGCTCCAAAGGGCATCTAGTGCAGCCCCCCTGCAGGGAGCAGGGACACCCTCAACTAGACCAGGCTGCTCAGAGCCTTGGCCAACCTTCCCTGGAATATCACCTGGAATATCTGATGGAAATAAGAAGTCATGGCTGCCTGATTTCTGCAGTTTCTGATTTATTATTATTATTTTTTTTCAGATCTTCACATGCTTCTTCAGTCTTTCTTTCCCTTTTTTTCCTACACTGGCTCTGAGCTCTGCTCCAGTAAAGGAGTGTGGATGTTGTTCAGTTCTAGTTGATCATGGGAGGCAATGTGGGCAGATTTCCTAGGGAGCTGCTGATCCAGTTTTTATTGATGTATCCTTTAGGTTTTTTCCTCCTGTGGGTTGACCTTGCACTTAGTGTTGAACCCAGGAGCTGGGCAGTGGCAAGCAAATATTTCTTCTGATGAGACTTGCAGGCTTCAGTCATCCACATTTTCCTCTCTTTTCTTTCTCCAATTTCATTTTATTTAACTTATTTCAGTAAAACTCCCGACAAAGACTGTTCAAACTGGCAGTATTCAGTCATTCTGGGAAAAATCCATCAGTGTTGGTGAGTGGAGGTAACAGCAGCAGGTTCTTATTGAAGCACTGGCCGTTTAGCTGAAGCAATCCTTGTTCATTTTCTTTTATACAGCCTGCCTCACTTTGCTTCTACTCAACACATCTTCTTGCTTGACATGGAAAATCATATATGTTACATTTTTATTGCTGCTTACCAGCCAAGGGGATTCTAAACACACTCTGAGATAAATAAATGATGCTCCCAGAATGCATCTTCTCTTCAGGCTAACATGCTCTCATGTTTTAACAATGCAGCAATATACATTTACTCTCTGAGATGGGGTAGGGCTAGAGGAAAAAATCCTCTCTAGCACAGCAGCAGTGCAGCTCCTCTGTAGCAAACTGCCCACCCTGGGTGGGTATTTGCCAGTTTCTTCCCTACCATTGAATCATATCTAACTGGTGGACTGTTCTGAGCTGCTGGGAAGTCAGACAACTTGGATGCCAGCTGCCACTCTGCCATAAGGTCAGTGCCTGAGCTTGGGCAAGACAGCCCTGCACACTGTCAGGGGTTGGAAGGGACCTAGGAGATCATCTCTCTAGCAGGGGCACCTAGACCAAGTCACCCAGGAACACCCTGGGCAGCACAAGAGGTTTAGTGTGAACACAAGAAAAAACTTGTTCCCAGTGAGGGTGGCAGAGCCTGGCAGGGGCTGCCCAGGGAGGTTGTGGAGTCTCCTGCTCTGGAGACATTCCAGCCCCACCTGGATTTGTTCCTGAGCATCTCTGCATCCCTTTAGAATCAACAAATCCACATGAAGCCCCTCAAAAGCTCAGGTGAATCTGCAGGACAGTGAAGTCAGGCAGCACTGCAGCTCTGCCTTTGGGAGCTGGCAGCTGAGTTAACCCAGACATGATGTTATCTGCATCTGAAGAATCCATAGCAAATCCAAACTGAATCCAGGCTCAGCCTGCACTGAAGTGATTATTTTATTCTTTCTTTTCCCCTTGCAGCAGTTCTTGTCCTAATGATGTCATGGCTCAGTGTCCCAGGGGAGAGGTGCAGGCTCTCATCCCTCAGTGGCAGCTGCCTTTGCTTGCTGCATTTACTCATCTGCTTGGTTTCATTCACCAGGGTTTAAATTTTGTATTAAATGATGTATTTGTGCTCTTCTAGAGAGAGGAGCTGATGCTGGTGCCTGTCTTCCAGGTACATACATTCTGACAACTGCCCTGCTGCCTCTCCTGGAAAAAGAAGCTGATTCCAGAGTGGTGAGTCTGTGATGCTGCTGGAAAAATGTTTTACATTTCTGACCTTCTGGCTGGTGCCAGCATTTCAGCATGTGCTAGGATGCTTTAGCATCTCTAGAATTCTCTTGGATTTTGCTACTACCACCTTGGGAAACCTTGGGAGACCTGCCTTTTTCATTTCTCTGGAGCAAGTTAAATTAAAAGCAGCATAATTCAAAATACCTGTCACAAGAGTGCAGGCTTAAAAGAACCTGACAGATGTTGGTGTAAAACAGGGCAGCAAGTAAATGGAATTTCCTAAGTTTTATACAATCCCTTGGTTTCTAATTAACCTCTATAAATGCTAAACATCTAAATTACAGATAGTGCTGTTCTGCTCCCTGCAGGGGGGCTGCACTAGATGACCTTTGGAGGTCCCTTCCAGCCCTAGCCAGGCTAGGATAATATTTTCTCCCTCCTGAATGCTCTTCAAAAGGAAGAAACATGAAGTTCCCTGAAGGAGTTGAGACCACTGTGAGTGAAAATCACTTGCTAAAAAAGAAAACCAAATCAATCCCTGTTTCTTACACCTCATCCTCAGGTGAGCTCCACACATGAGCTCCATGAATCCTGCTCCCTAGGGACTGCCCAGTGAGTGATGCAGGAGTGTGATTGTGGGGAGTTCCTGGTTTTGATTTTGATTTGTTTTTTCATCCATCTGATTGCAGATAACTGTCTCTTCTGGGGGGATGCTAGTTCAGAAGCTCAACATCTCTGACTTGCAGTCAGAAACTGGGATGTTTGATGGCACTATGGTGTATGCACAGAACAAGGTATGCTCTGTGGCTTTGAAAACAAAGTCCTAGTCACTGGATGGCACTGAGCAGAGTCTGGCTCCATCCTCCCTACACTGCCCTGAACATCTTGACAGACACTGCTGAGCTCCCCCCTCAGTCTCCTCTTCTCCAGGCTAAAGAGCCCCAGCTCTCTCAGCCTCTCCTCAGCAGGGAGATCTCCACTCCCTTCAGCATCTTGGTGGCCTGATTTGATGTGCTTTATCATCTGATGTACTTTATCTCCCTGGGAGCTAACCTGCAGGACAAGTCCTTGGATTGGATGCTAATCTATTTTTGCTCTATCCTAGAGACAGCAAGTTGTCTTGACAGAGCAATGGGCCAAAGCTCACAGAAACATCCATTTCTCTGCTATGCACCCTGGCTGGGCAGACACTCCAGGTAACATCTGCTTCAAACTCTTTACTATATTTTTTTTCTTGTTAAGATTAATCTAAAAGCAAAGAGAAATGAAACTTCCCGCTGGAGTTCTCCATGCTCCTCCTCTCACCATCTAGAGCCATCCTCATGCAGAAACTGAGATGCCTTTTCCTCCTACACTCCCAGTGACCATTTAAAATTACTCTTTTTTTGTTGTTCCTTCCAGCTGTGAGATCAGCAATGCCAGAGTTCTACCAGAAGATGAAGACCAGGCTACGTACAGAGGCCCAGGGAGCTGACACCATCCTGTGGTTGGCAGTGTCAGCTGAAGCTGTGAAGTTCCCCAGTGGCTTGTTCTTCCAAGGTGAGGTGGCAGTGGAGAGCCCTGGACTGTAGGATCCCCATCTGGCCTGGAAGGGGGTGGTGAAGGCTCCACCAGGCCACTGCTATTCAAAAGAGAAAGCATTTCTCCCAGAGAGGCTGCATCAGGTCGTCATGATCCTGCTTTTGTCCTCTGAAGTATCTGATAAAGACTTCAAAGGGTTTTTTTAGGGGTTGGTTGGGTTTGTTTTTCATGACAATGGCTGTATTCAGGACTGTGCTGGGTGAGGGCCAGTGGGATGAAGTTCAACAGAGTGCTGCACTTTGGCCACAATAACCCCCTGCAGCTACACACTGGGAGGAGTAGAGAGCAGAGAGGGACCTGGGAGTGCTGGACTCTCTCCAGTAGCTCTTTGTCCCTCTTGAACTGGGGTGCCCACAACTGGACACAGCACATTAGCTGGAAATCAAGGAAAAAAAACCCTGTCACCCACTTAAAAAGCAACTTCTACCTGCAACAACCATCTCAAGCTGTTGGTCTTTGTCTGCAGGAGTGATGTGGAGCAGGTCTACCCCTCAGGAAATCATCTGGAGACCTTGCTCCCCAACTTAAGGCATCTTGTGCTCTTGTACAATCACTCTAATCCCAAAATACCAATGAAACTAGTTAAATTCTGTTTAAATCGGCTCAGCTCACATTGCTTAGATACCTAGAATGGAGTTTCCCTGTCTTCACAAGGTGTGTTTGGGTCAATCTAGAGCCCAGCAGAGAATTCTTTGTGCCAGGAGAGGTTGTTAAATGTACCCCATAAGGATTTTATTAAATTAGTATTTATTTGTTGTCTTCCAGACAGGCAACCAGTCTCTACCCACTTACCCCTGGCGAGCACCCACAGTCCAGCAGAGGATGAGGAGAAGCTAATGGAGCTGCTGGAAGAGCTGTCCCAGAAGTTTCAGTGCCCTTCTCCAGGAACCTAGTGCCACTGCTGAGACAGCACAACCCCAGAGCTCTGCACAGTGCCAGTGCTGTAGTGCCCCTTGCTGAGGGGATGCAAGATGCCACAGGCTGTGGAAAACCAGTTTGTGTTCAGGTGTTCCCAGCATGGGGGAGCTCTCCCTGCCACATCTTTCTCCTGCTGCCAGCAGTCTCTCTTTGGAGAATCTGCCTCTCTCTCACTAAAAGGATGTTTTTCCTTTTTTTTTTTGTTTATTTTTCCTAACAACATCCTTCTGAAAAGCTAATTTGGGTCAATCCAGGTTTTTAAATACTTTTTATTTTTAAAAGAAATCATGACATATGACAAGAGGACAATGGGCATCATTCAGTAATACCAGTTTCTGGTCTAGAGAGGAAATGAATTAAAAAAAAAAATCAGCATTTTCAAAAATAAATATGGCTAAACTCTATGGAAAACAGGCAAATCAAATTCATCTTCACCAACACAGACAGGTATGATGCTGAAACATTGCTGTGCGAGGTAGAGGTAAACCAGATTCTTCAGCCCTAGACCAACTCAGATCTGCCCCATTCCCCATGCACCCAAAAAATTCCTGCTGCAATTCAAGGATTTCATTGGAATCAGCCCAACAGCCTCACCAGGCTGTGCCAGAGCTGGGTAACAGCCTCACCAGACTGTGCCAGGTCTGTGTGCTCCACGGAATGCTCTGAGCTGGAAAACTCTCTCAGCTTTTGTAGAGGTGAGTTGCTAAGCAACCTGGCCCCCTGGTTTAGAGTCTTGTGCAGGAAGGACAGAGGCAGAAGCTGTGTTTTAGCTACCACAAGCCAATGACATGCTCTCCAGGTGATGTCTGCTGGGACAAGCAGGTGGCAGAGCCCTTTCAGGAACTGCAATGTCCATCAGCTCCTCGGTGATGCTGCTGGAGAACACTGTGCCTGGAGCTCCTCCACCCCAGAGAGCACAGTCAGAACAAAATCCCCCAGCTCAGCAGCTGCTGGGGGGAACTGACAGCCTCAGGCAGTGTGGTGGTACCCCAACTCCCAGGGGAACAGCCCCAGAAGCCTCTGTAGAGAGCAGCAAGTATCTTGGTCAAGTGAAGTAGAAAAAGGAAACGTTGCACCCCACGTGGGTGTTCCAAAGGAACTCAAGACAGCAGGAGTCAGATTGTACAAACCATTAGTTAAAAAAATACCTTCTGGTGGATTTTGGGAATAAGTGGAAAGAGTCTTGGTGCAAATGTTCAGCCTTCATCAAACAGAGGATGTCAAATGGTTGTAAACGTGTTAGTTCCTTTTCTCATCTCCCACAAGCACCCAACGTTATTGGTCTCCTGCAGTGTCATCAGGGTTAGGAAAGCTGCTGCTTCTGCAAGTATCACCTTTCCAGTTCCACTGGTGCACCATCAAGACACTACTGGTGTCATATCCCACAGCTGTTGAGGTAATAAAAGATAACATAGTGAGCACTAAGTCTGTCATGTCATCTCTAAATCATTTGTACCTGCTTTTTTTGTTGGTTTTTTTTTTCACTTAAGCGAGGCTACACAGAGGTGGATGCAACAGCTCTGAAGAAGTTTGATTTCATTTTCCAGCACTCGTGTGGAGGTGACCAAATGACACTACACCAGGGTCATAGCTGGCCTTGGAAGAAACCAAACCCTCCTATATTATATTACCAACTTGAATGGCTGAGTCAAAACACATTGTGAGGGGTTCTGGTGATTATTCCAGCTTTGTTATAATCTTCTGCATTATTTTAGCCAGACTGTTATCTAGCCACACAAAAAGACTGAAATACAGTTTGAGGTAACTTCACAGACTGAGACCACATTGGCCTTTGTTGGGCAGAAGTTCATCAGTGAGAGGTGTCTGGGTGGAAGAAAGCAGGTAGAACTGCAAGCACATGGGAGAGGAAATGAAAAGTGAAATAAAGGAGTGAGAGCAAACTCCTTGCTCCTACCTTAATAACCTTGTCTGTCCCTGAGGTCAACAGCCATCCCCTGGTGGCATCAAAGTGAACATGGACAATGTTGTGCTTGCTGTCGTGGAAAGTAGCTGTGGGCGCCCGCCTGAAGAGAGACACCCCCAGATCAGCAAAGGCTGGGCCTGCAGCCATTTCCCCCCAAATCTTCTCTGCTAGGACATTATGAAGGGTTGGAAGGGACCTAGAAGATCATCTAGTCTAGGGTCACCTAGACCAAGTCACGCAGGAACAGATCCAGGTGGGGCTGGAATGCCTCCAGAGCAGGAGACTCCACAACCTCCCTGTTGAGGAAATAAGTATTTGGATGGTGCCAGAAGCCATTAATTCACCATCTCTCTCTGTTAATTCACTTGTAGACCTTCCTGGCATGAAAGGAGCAGGGCTGGAAGCCTCTCTACCCCTCTGGGCTGGTGGCCACAGTGAGGTTCATCCCACTGCCAGCCACCACCCCTCCGGGCTGCTCCCTCCGGCATCCTCACCGCCACCCTGGCCCTGGCAGGAGCAGGAGGCTTTTCCCCACTCCAGGGGGAGCTGGCTGAGCCTGCACACTTACTGCTCATCCGTGATGGAGTCGTGGCAGCTGTCACAGACCCTGACCTGGAACTCGAAGCCCATGAGGGGGATGGAGGAGCGTTTGGAGCTGCACTTGCCACACACAGCTTGCCCGCACTTCCGACAGTGGTGCTGCAAGACACAAGGCAGGGGAGGGTGGCACAGCTCACTGCTGCCTCTGCCAGCCACCTCCAGATACACCCAGCTCAGCCTGCAGCACACAGCAAAGGGACTTCCGAGGAAGAAAACAGGCAAGGACTTCAGAATGTAAAGGGTGATGGGTGGAAATCTCCCTTTTCCCCCCGCCCCCCTCCTCCGCTCTCCGGGGCCAGCAGGAGCTGAGTGGTGGGGTGGCCACTGGGAACTGGCAAAGTACCCCCCAAACTAGGTGAATTTTGCTTCTCTCCTGTGCACCATGACACAATACACCCAGGAAATCATCCCCACACCCATCTGTGGCATCTGTGGATGTAGCTGTGGGTTGGGGCTTCTACACTAGGTGTTAGAGGAGTGTGAAAAGTGGGAAAAAGAAATCCAGGCTGTCCTGTTGTTCTGGGGACAGCTAGAGGGGGGAGCACAGGACAAGAACTCCCTCTACACACCCAGATGTGTGCCAGCCAGCTGTTGCAGGACTCAAGCTGTCATGATCCCTTCTCTGGGGCAATTTGTAGAGGGTGACACCCCCACTCAGCAGCACACGACACATTAAAGATGTCTCCAGCTCAAGGCAGAGCAGAGCTCAGAGTCATTCTGGAGTCCCACCCAGCCTCTAAATACCAACATCTCCCACCCAATCCTCTCAGTCAGCTCCTCTGGCCACTTTCAGCCCCTAGTGTTTCAGCATTTTAGTGTTACCTGCCCCCTGTGGCTGCTGAGGCTGCCTCACTACCCCTGTTCCAAGCAGAGCAGTCAGCCTTCTGCAACACAGCCTGAGCACTTACAGATGTTTACAGATGTTTCTGAGTGAAAACAGCTTTGGTTCCAGCACAGCCTCTAGAAATCAGCCCCAGACTTCTTTCCACTACACACTCAACTAACAATAAGCAAAATCCCACATGGCTAAAGACAGGGAAGGCCCCAAAACAATTTACACAGCCCCAAGGCCTATTAGTTGCTGTTAGGACTGTCTGGGGGGAAAAAAAACACACAAGAACAACAAAACAAACCAAGAACAAGCAAAACAAAAAAAAAATAACCAAACCAACAAAAAATACACACAGAAAGCAAAACAAAACAACCAACAACAAACCTAACAACAACCACAAACCACCCAAAACACAAACAGACAACAAAGGGAAATGAAATGTCTTCCTCTTGACCACAAATGCCTGAACAGCAGGAAGGCCACTGTCCCACTCTGAGTGGAAGAAAAAATAGCAAGTTCTCAAGGATTTTGGGGAAAAAAATGGTTATCATGATCTATTGTAAGAAAAAAAAGCCTAATTGTGCCACATGAATCCACAAAAGGATGAGTACAAACCTGCCTGAGGCCTATTTTCTTACTGTCCCACATCTGCTTGAAGTTCCAGAAGAAAGGCTGGTCACATTTTTGACAGGAATCACTATCCAGCCACTCAGGGGTCTGCAACACACAGGCACAAAGTGGGAGTGAGACACAAAAAGCTTCCAGTGGAACCTAGAGACAGGACAAGGAAGATGTGTGGGGTGCAGTGACATGGCCAACTCCACTTGATGTAAAATCCCCATTTTCTCAAGATGCCATTTTGATTTGTCCTCTGGGGTGTCTCTTTTGGCTCAGCAAAGGACAAGAGAGAACACTTATCACCTAAATCATAAGGCAGAGCTCTGCTGTAAGACCATAACCAGGAACAAATAATCCTCCCAAGTCTGGAATTGAGCACAGGAAAATGTTCTGTCCTGTCTGGACAGCATTTACCATCTCTCTGGAGGGAACTGGGGGCAATAAGGATTTCCAAAAGCCAGGGAAGGTGCAGGGATCTGAAATGCAGGTAGTGGTGGTGGGTTTTCTTAGTTATTTCTTCCTTGAATACTGAAAGAGGCACTCCTGCTGTCAGAGGCATCTGTGACACAAATCACACATGGAGGTGAGAAAACTGAGCTTGACCTAAAAGCCTAAAACCCAGGGCAGCTCTGTTCCCTGCTTTCAAACACAGATGATGGCAGGAAGGTATTCCATCTCCTAACAGCATGTTGCTTTGCACTCACACTGTGGATGAAGTAGGTAAGGAGATTGAAATTAAGGAAAGAAAAATATTGAAGGCACTTCTCTCTCCTGTGGCCAGGTTTTTCTGTGCTGAGTAGCAGGGACCAGGCACCCTGGAGGGAAGCAAGTGCTGCCAGATCCTCAAAGAGCTCAGGAAATGCCAGAGGTGGCAGGGGAGCAGGTGGAGGGGGGACAGTCCATCTCCTCCTCTACATTTGGGTCCCTCAACACTTGTCTTGCCCTGAGCTGCTGGGGGGCAGGCAGTGCATCTCCCCACAATGCTTAGGAAACCAAATATTCACAGCCAGAGAAAGCAGGACAACCATTAGCACCTCATTACCTACCTAAGCTCTCATTTAGCTAATTATCTTTCTCCTCTACTTGTTACACCAGCCTTCTCACAGAACTGCCTCCTGGTTTGCAACAAGCCAAGTCTTCACCCTTACTGGAGCCTTTTGAAGGAGGCAAATAAAGAAAGGTTTTTTGTTTCTGGATGCTGGAGTTGCAGCAAAAAAAAAAGAGGAAACATCTGTTGGGAAGGAGGAAGCTGCTCTGCTTTTCTCTTTTGGAGCTGAGGACATAATTGGCCATTAGATTAGCAATTACAAGGAGCCGACTGGAATGCTAATTCACATAAAAGAAGGAGTTTAGTTCCTGCCTAGGCTGTCAGCCTTGTGTTTAAAACTCAGTGCAAAGTCACTGCTCACCCTGCTACTACGTGGTTACACCAGAGGGAAGCAAGATGGAGTGGTGGGTGAGACTGAAGCCCTAATTAAATGTCTTTTTAGGAATAAAAGGAAAAAAAATTCCCAAACAAAAACTGGGTTGCAGGTATCCAGAGATGACCAAGAGCTTTCTTGTTTTGCCTTCTTAAAAGCCCTTAATAATCCCCAATTCATCCATTTACCTCTGAACTGATCATGTTGTTGAGGTTGGCCAAGGCTCTGAGCAGCCTGGTTTAGTTGAGGGGATCCCTGCTCACTGCAGGGGGGCTGCACTAGATGCCCTTTGGAGGTCCCTTCCAGCCCTGGCTAGTCTGGGATTCTATGTTCCTCATGATGAAACAAGGCAGAGCATCTCCCAGTACCCACCCCAGAGGATGTTTTGGAGCAGTGATGTGAAGGTTAGAGCAGTTTTCTGCCAGACAATCATCCAAGGCATGCCAGAAGTGCTGTGTAACACCCACTGCAGCATGCCCAAAGCCATTTCCAAAGCCTGCAGTGGTCTTGCTCAGGTTGAAAGCTGCAGGTTTTACACAGGCCCTTTCTTCCCAAGAGCTTTCCAGACCAAATGGACAAGAACAAAGCATCTACCTCCTGCCTCTCAACATCCATATTCCAGACAACAATCCCTCCATCAGCACCACAGGAGATGAGCTGGCGAGTGTGGTGAGCATAGGAAAGAGACTGAACTTTATCACTGAAAAAGAAACAAGACAGTTACTGACCAAGCACCCATGGCTAGTACACACCAGAATACACAATAAAGCAGTACAGTTTGTTTGCCCATACATTTCCCTCTCTACAGATGCCAGCCAGCAGGTACAAAACAGCTTTTGCTGTCCAGCTGGGACCAGAAGCAGAGGGTTTGGGCAGCATCCACCTGTTCTCATAACTGCTTTTGCTGCTCCTGAGATGGGTGCTTAACTGCCCTGGGAAGCCAGAACAGAGCTGCAGCTCCATGTGTCTCCACAGGCACAACTCTGGTGATGTGTCACAAAGTCAGTAACAACTTTTTTTTTTCCTAAACAGCATCTAGGATTGAAGCACTGAGGAACTACTGAAGATTTGGCACTAACAAGCACAGAGTTTCAAAAATAATAGAGGAATCACTAAATTACACCCAAGCCATCCCAAGGGAAGGGGGATGATTTAGGTGCTTTCACTTCTGAAGTAAAAAGCACTGTGGGGAAAAATGATTCAGTTTAAACACCCAAAGCTGTGCTTTTTCCTTCATGAAAGAAAGAAAACTTCATCTGAAGGCCTCATCTCAGCTATCTGAGCACAGCATCACTCAAAAGAAATGTAAGAATATGTAAGAAAGTGTTAGAGAGAAACCACCATGGGATGTTGCCTCTCCAGACCCCAGTCTGGCACACAAGTCTCACATATTACATGCACTGAAACAAGCACTACATGGCCAGTGTGAAAAGGCCAGGAGGTCACTGAATTAGAGCCATTCTGATCTCAACTCAGTGCCCAGCATAGGCTTGCTCTTCAAAGACATCTACTATGCTTCACAAACGTGCCAAGATGAAGCTTCTTTGCATGGAGAAGCCTGTGAAGGACTCCGTGGGTAAAGCACATTACCTGGAATTCAGGCTGTAGGCAAAGTGTCATGAAAACAGGCAGTGTGGAGGAAAAAGGCACTAATTGTCCAATCCTGATGCTCCCTCTAGGGGAAAAAAAGACCCTGACACCTAGAAAGTGGTAATTTCCCTGCAGCTGATCCCAACTGAGGACTTTTTCCAGCAAAGGTGCAAGTTCTGGTGTAAAACATTGAGGACTGTGAATATTGTGTTTTCCTTCCCCACCTTTTGCAGACTCTCAAACCATCCTGTGGGTCCAGCACTGAAAAAAATCCTATAAGCAACTTATTCCAGCTGTACATGGACCAGGCTTGTGAAGACTGCAACCTTTGGAGTGTTTGTTTCCAGATGTGGCTTCTGCCTTTAGCATTTGTCCCATACAGATGTGAGGAAGGGTTTTGAACCTACTTATGTCCTTGAAGCTCGATGGCTGTTCCTTTTCTTCCTCCAATATCCCACATGATAATGGAATGGTCAGAACTGCCTGAGAATAAAACTCTCTGTATTGGGTCCCAACAGAGAGCAGTGACACCACCTGAAACAGGAGATGCACACAACAGTCATTTCTTTACAGCAAGGGGAAGACAGGAATGTAGATAAATAAAGACAGAAGCAAAACATATGGAGAGTGATTCAAATGCAGGTCTCTTTAGCAAAGGCCATGCAGCCACTGCTCCTGCCAGCTGAAAACTAAGAGCCTGGAAAAGCTCATCCTGCTCATTCCAAGATGACAAAAGAGAAGTGTGGAATCTCATGAGCAGCTCCACAGCATCCCAGCACAAGGACTGAACCCTGTGCTGTCTCATGACAGAGAGAAGGGATACAGAGGGAAATGCTGAGGAGCTGCCACCATTTCTTCTGCTGCATGGTAGGATCACAGGAGAGTTGAAGCTCCATGACACCAAGCACAGATGAAGAACCAACTGGGTCTCCTCCCAAAGCCTTACCTGTGTGTCCCTTAAATGTGGTAATAAGGCTGCAGGACTCTTGCTCTAGTTTGAGTATGGTCACTTGCCCAGAGTGATCACCAACAAACACGTGCCTTGTCTCCACATCAAATCTGATAGATGAACGCTGAGGAAAAGACTTGTAAAGTTTTTTATTCCTTTCATGACTTGTCAATTCATTTGTGAATAAAAAGAAATAACTAGTACTAGTTTTCTGCTTGTACTGGGTTTGTGTGGCAAGGTTTTGCTAGCTGGGGAGCTACAGAGGTGGCTTCCATGAGAAGCTGCTACAAGTTTCTCATGTGTCCAATAATGTCTCAGCTCCAAGACAGACCCATCACTGGCCAAGTCTGAGCCCATCAGCAACAGTGGTGGCATCTCTGTGATGTTTAAGAAAGGGAAAGGAACATGGGAGCCCTGAGATTTATGCAGATTGCCTGAATGCCCAGATGATATAAAGCAAATCCATGTTCAGACAGCAATTTTATGCCAGTCTCACTTGTTATGAACTAACAAAAGACCCAACATCCATACCCCACACACTGTGGGGCACTAAAAAATCTGTTTATGCTAACCCCAGGCTTCAGCCTAAGGGCTTTTCCACTTCTTTCCATTTGCACTAAAGCTGAATTAATATTCCTTTTCTTCTCAGGCAGCTGTAGGTGAAGAAGCCACTCGAGTGGCATTTCTGGAGCCATTTACTCTGTAGTTAACCCCAATTCCCAACACACAGTGGGCTGTTCCAGAATGAAGGCCACGTCCTCGTTATTTTATATTAATTTAATCTTCACCGTGCAGACACACAGGGCTGCTGACTTGCTCACTGACCTACATTGCTACCATGAATTCTTAGAAGGGGCTGCATGTCTCAGTGAAGGCCCTGTCCATATTGATTACACCAGCAGACCACAAGAGCTTGCAGATCACCATTGTTCTGCTCAGAAACGCCCAGACCTAAATATGCCACCTCGCATTACACAAAGCAAGGAGCACAGTCAGGGTTTTTTTACACTGGCCTTGAAGAAGAGCTTCTCTGCACCCACAGAGGCACAAAGATGGGGAAGGCGAGGAGAAGAATGAAGTGAAAGGGCTGTTTGAGTGCCAGAGAGAGGCCCAGCGGGAAGGATACTGCAGGCCGCAGGCGCCCGCGGTGGTGCGGTAGCCGCCCAGGCGCTGGCCGCTCTCCGAGCAGTGCCACGTGAAGTGCTTGTCTTGCCCAGTGCTCAGCACCCACTCCATCTCCAGCACGAACAGAACCATCATCACTCTGCTTTGGTGGGCTGGAAATGAAGCAGAGAGACACAGGATGGTGTTGCAGAAGGAACACGGGGGGTGGGGGGTGGGAGGGTGCTGCAGAGATCGCTGCGACCAACTCTGTTGTCTGTTCCCTCCTCACCCTGCCCTGCAGGAGCTGCTGGTGAAAAATGGTGCTGAAAACACAGGATGATAAAGTCCCTGCTTGGCATGAGAAAGGGCAGCAGCCAGACTTAATTCCTTTCATGCCCACTGCAGCCAGTACCTGCCAGTGCCTGAAGGGACTCCAGGAAGGCTGCAGAGGAGCTGTTCCCAGGGCTTGGAGTGAAAGGACGAGGGGGAATGGGTTTAAATTAGAGATTGAGACTGGATCTCAGGAAGAAGTTCTTGCCCTTGAGGGTGGTGGATCAGTGGAACAGGCTCCTCAGGGAGGTGGTTGAGGCCCCATCTCTGGAGCTATTCCAGGGGAGGTTGGCCAAGGTTCTGAGCAGCCTGGTCAGAATGCTAATGGATTAGCATTCCCTGACCTTTTACTATGACAGGTATTCACTGGTAATCTTGAGATGACTGAAGCTGACAGTGATTCAAGTAGAGCCAGAATAACCTCAAAAGCTGCTGCCCTTAGTGCCTCAGCTCTAAAAGATGGGTTAGTTTCCTAAATTGTTTCATTAGAGACACTGGATTACTGAAGATTAAAAATGAATACACCTCTTCCCAAAAGGTGGTCTGGTATTTGGACAGTTTGCTGTTTAGAATGAAATTCCAAAGGAACATTTAGAAGGAAACACAGCACATGAAACAGCTCTTGTCTCAGAACAAAGCACATTATTCATCTATTGATAAAGCAGCATTTAAATTAGTCAAAAAAAAAAAAAAAAGTGATTAAAAAATCATTCACTATAAAGGAGACTCCATTGACATTCCTTAAGGGAACATTAACAAACACTCATGACAATACAAACCAGTCAATGCAGATCATTGTTCTTACCCTGGTAACTCTTCACTTGGGTCATCTTGTTGTAATCTTCTGACAAAATGAATTCCTGAGGGGAAAGAAAACACAAGAGAAACAGTGCTTAGCCATCTCAAGTGTTTGACTCAAATTCAAGGTAAGGGAATTCAAGGGAAGCTCTCCCTTCTTTGCAACCACTGCCCAGTCTAAAATTCTGCTAATCCTGATCTCAACCCCCATATTATTTCACGTGGTAAAGCTGCTAAAAAAACAGCATCACAAGTGCTTGTGATCAGGAATGGTGGAGATAAAAACTGTTAAAAACAAGAAGTCAGGAAAGCTGACAGGAATGGCTGGCTGTGAGCCCAGGAACATGAAAGCCCTGAGATCTGGCAGGTAGTGCCCACGTGTTGATGTGTGTGCATCTCTGGATCCACATGGAGCCCTGCATGTCCTACACCCCAAGTGAACACTCAGGAAAGTCAGTATGTGAAGGCTACTTGAAGTTCAGAAGCTCAGAATGGTTTGGGTTGAAAGGAACCTTCACCTGTGTCACCATCCACCCTGCAGGGAGCAGAGATCTTGGATTAGAGCAGCTCGCTGGGAGCTTCCCAACTGCTGTCAGGTATCCACGTGGGTACACCATGTACTTGGAGAAACACAAAGGGAACAACCAAGGAGTGTAAAAACATCATATTAATCATTTCTAGCCAACTGCATGGGAACTCTCTGAGCTAATCTACCTAGGGGGAAAGAGTAAGTAAAACCTAACTCATAAAAATAATGAAAATAAAGATTACAAACACAAGATAAGCTTCATTTTAAAGCATGCAGCTGCAAAGTCATGTTAGTAGCACTGCCAAAAAAGCTCTGTGCACCAGCAGACTGAATTTCAGAAGCCTACAGACTAGATTTAAGGCAAATCAAACATTTTAGTGCATGAGAAGATGAGAAGACATTCTAACTATTGAAAATCCAGTAGTCACCCACAGTTTCCAAACTGGAATGATAAAAAGAAGTCACTCTGCATTTTCTCTGGGGTCTCAGTAATAATAAGTGGGTAATAAGATATTAATAAGTAAGTAATAATTAGGTAAGCAGATTGCATGTAGGTAAAGCAGGCTGCATGGCTTTCCAGCATCACAGTTCCCCACACACAGCAGATCTACTGCCTGGCACCATGGTCAAGAGGCTACAAGATCCACATGTGGAATTTCTACAGATCCCAGGCTTCCAGGAGATGAAATGTAGGCAGCTGTGGAGTTTATGGACAGCTATGGATTTTATAGACAGCTGTGGATTTTACAGATANCATGGGAACTCTCTGAGCTAATCTACCTAGGGGGAAAGAGTAAGTAAAACCTAACTCATAAAAATAATGAAAATAAAGATTACAAACACAAGATAAGCTTCATTTTAAAGCATGCAGCTGCAAAGTCATGTTAGTAGCACTGCCAAAAAAGCTCTGTGCACCAGCAGACTGAATTTCAGAAGCCTACAGACTAGATTTAAGGCAAATCAAACATTTTAGTGCATGAGAAGATGAGAAGACATTCTAACTATTGAAAATCCAGTAGTCACCCACAGTTTCCAAACTGGAATGATAAAAAGAAGTCACTCTGCATTTTCTCTGGGGTCTCAGTAATAATAAGTGGGTAATAAGAGTAATAATAAGTAAGTAATAATTAGGTAAGCAGATTGCATGTAGGTAAAGCAGGCTGCATGGCTTTCCAGCATCACAGTTCCCCACACACAGCAGATCTACTGCCTGGCACCATGGTCAAGAGGCTACAAGATCCACATGTGGAATTTCTACAGATCCCAGCTTTCAGGAGATGAAATGTAGGCAGCTGTGGATTTTATGGACAGCTATGGATTTTGAGGCAGCTGTGGATTTTGATTTCCTAGGTTTCTGTTCATACCCTACTTATAAAGATGTTCTCTGGACTTGTTCTACTTCATCTTCCTCTTCTTAACCTGCTCCACCTCCCTCAGCTTTCCCCTGGCAGCTGAGGACTGCAGTGGGGAGTGTTATTTAAACTGCAGCAACAAATCCATTAAGTAAAGCTGGGTTTTGATACCAGGGTCACCTTAACTTGTGAAACCACCACCAATCTGCTCTGCCTCCCTAGCTGCCTGCAAGGGAAGTGGCTCATGAACAGCTGCCTGGAGAACTCTAAACCACCCATGAAATGCTTCACCACAAAGCCTGCCTGAAGCAAGAGGCTGCTAAAGTTCTGCTGTCAGCTCCTGCAGCTGCTGCCACATGTGGTGGGATGCTGGTGACTTCAGGTGGGGTGAAGAGTGGTTTGTATTCTCATTTTTCTTTGCATTATTCCCATGATCAATCTGACATGTTCTGTTCCATGACCCAAACAGTCCCATGCTTTCAGTGGAGACTGAAAAAGCTTTTTGTTCTCTCCACACAATCCAGTGGATCAAGCACAACTGCAGCTCCTGAGGCTGGCTCAGGAACTGATCAGCTCTGTATGCTCAATAAAACCACAGCACAAAATATTTTTTTATATTAAATAATTGCCTGTACTTGCCTCTGAGTGCCATACAATTCAAAGGAAGGTCACCTTGTTGCAGTAAATTCTCTTATTTTATGGTCAGTGTGGCCTGCTGGATATTCCTGTGCTAAACTAATCACCATAGCTGTGCCCAGGTATCCAGAAACCCAATTTAGTCACAGATAATCTGCCTCAGACACAGCAAAATGTGCCTCTAAGTCAAGTGTTGCTTTATCACCTGCATCTCTCATTTACCTTCTTTACCTTCAGAATGGAAAACACTGCACTCCATTCACACTCAAGCACCCTCTGCCCCTTCAAGGCAAAATTCCCCCAAGACAAAGGAAATCTCTCTCCCACCAAACACCTTTTACAGCTCTCCACATTCCACACAGAAGTGCCTGGTAGGACTGGCAAGTTACAGCTACTTCAGAAACTGGGAAGCAGGGAATTTCTGAGATGCAGGAAAATCTTTGGCAGCTGATGTCTCCTAGAAACACAAGGGAAAAAATCTCCTACTGGCATAAAAATAAATCTATCTATCTATCTATCTATCTATCTATCTATCTATCTATCCCTGCTACCAGGCAACAACTACAAAGGTCACACCCCCCTTCCCAAATATCATGTTGGCTGGAGCTGCCCTGATGTCAACCTGCAGATGCTTGTTCAGTTAGAAAGCCCCCAAGGAAGAGACAACAGCAGTTAAAATCTGAAATGAAAGTGAAATTATCTTGAATTGGAAGGAGTTTATTGAGGTGAAAAACACCTCTCTGACCCACAACCCTTCCACAAAGTGATAAATCTCTTCACTCATCAGCCCACAAGAAAAATCCAATTAATATGGTCAACTGCTACCCTTCTGTCCTAGATGGAGAAGACAGACTCTGAAAACACTGCTTGCTTTCCACACACACAGCTCAGATGTTCATGAACCAAATCTTTCACTGCCCATGAGGAGCAGCTCCTCTGTAGAAGTGAGAGGAAAACAGAATCTGAACCCTGAAGTTTGATAAAGCAGTTAGATGTGAAGCAGAAATCAGTCTTCTGCCTCTCAGAAGATGATATTTCCCCTCTTAATTGCTGCTTTCAGAACACATTGGTATGGTGTGATTAACAAGGCACTCCAAGTTAATAAAACAACTGCTTTTCTGCATTGTTTTGGTTTTTTTTTTAAGAGATAAGCCAATTAAGACAGTTTGTGGAGTTGCCTAATAAATATTGTACACCCCATTCAATCTCTGTAGAATGAAATTTGTAATAATCTGCACATTTTCTACTCTAAGGCTTCATTTTTCACCAGCAGCAAAAAGCCTCTCTCCCAAACACTGGCAAAAAAACCCCCAAAAACCTCATCACAACATCACAGGTCAACTTCTTGACAGGGAAGCATTTCAACTGGAAATCTTTGGAAGTACTTACTGAGATTGTACCATTGTCTAGACCTATGGACAGCCTTCTGGTTTCCGGGTTAAAAGACATGCATGAACATGGAGCTGAAAGAAATGAAGATGTTGATGAAGTTAACAAAGCTCTGATTCTCATTTGCTCCAAGCTTTGGAAAGCCTGACACTAGCTCCCATGCTTTATGGTGCTCTGCAAGCACTCTGACCCTTCCAATAGGCAAACATTGGGGGAAAAAAGGAAATTTTCCTGCAATTCTTCCACCCCTATCCCCTTGGGATGCAGAGCAATGGGTAGCTCTTGCTCCAGCTCCTTTTTTTTACTGGTTACCTGCAAATAGCCATGGCATCCAAGTGTGGAGGTTGAATCCAACCAGGGAGGTGGTTGAGGCCCCATCCCTGGAGATATCCCAGGGGAGGTTGGCCAAGGCTCTGAGCAGCCTGGTCTGGTTGAGGGTGTCCCTGCTCCCTGCAGGGGGCTGCACTAGATGACCTTTGGAGGCCCCTTCCAGTCTAGGATTCTATGATAATTTCCTCCAGGACAACCACACCCAGAAAACCAACCAGCTCCTCACTCAGACACCTCAATTTCTTTCTTTCCTGGAAGGGCTGAGTTATATCAAATAAAATACTTGGAGTTCAAGGAAACTTCCAGAAAGAAAACACTCCAATTAAGGCTATTAACAGTGACTAAACTGCTCCTTCCCATACCTCTCTGTCAGAAAAGGCAAACTCCAACCATCCCTTTCCCTTTGGGTGCTGTTCTATTGAGGCTCCTAGGTTGGTAGTAGCATGGAGAGCTGTGGGGAAAATGGACACAAGAAAACCCCAACCAACCAACAATTCCAAGTATAGTAAATATAAAACCCTTTGAAAGGCACTTCATGGCAGAAGGGGCATCTTCTGCTTCTCAGCTTTCCAATGGAACACTCTGCATACACTGAAAGAGCTTGCAGCAAAAAAATCCTCAGCTAAATCAGATATTTGAAGTATGCTTTTCCCAAACAGCCTGAAACACTTCAGACACAAAAGGTGCAAATAACTGCTTGACAAGGGGCAAAAAATGTCACTTCTGAATTCCACACAGTCATAGCAGTGTAAAGAGACTTCTTTTGCTCTAATCATTTTCCTAGGGGAATTCTTCTCTGGGAAAAATCATTATGTCAGCACTAGAATTACAGCCACAGGAGCTCCACTAATGTAATTAAAAGTGATGCCAGTTGGAAACAAGACTGCAGTGGTTTATAGTTCAGTGAAAAGAAGACATCTTTCAAATACTTAAGTATTAAGGCTCGTTAAGAAGAGGGGAGAAAAAAAAATAGAAAAAATAAAATGTAGTAATAATAATAATAATTTAAAAAAAAACAAATGCCAAACAAAAACCCAACCACCAAAATCCCAAACCCCAAGATTCTGAGATGTTGAAGATCCTTTTGAAGTAAAAGCCAGGAAAAATAAAAGCACTCTGATGTCCAGCAACTTTAGTACCTAGCAAGACTTGGGTTCAGACTGGACAAAGACTGATCTGAACAACTGGAGAGGACAGAGGGAATATTCCTGATGCACAAGTCTGACTGTGTGTCTTTATCCTCAACCCAGGGCAAACACACACTGATTTGAGCCTTTTTAGGACCTAATAAGATTCTAAAATGCAAGTATGTGCACAAACTCCACAGAGAAAAAAAAGAAGTGTTGGTGGCAAACTGCTGGAATAGCCATTTAGTACCAGCAAAGCACCTAGCACAGGTCAAG
Source organism: Ceyx cyanopectus (assembly GCA_013401355.1). Taxonomy (NCBI): domain Eukaryota; kingdom Metazoa; phylum Chordata; class Aves; order Coraciiformes; family Alcedinidae; genus Ceyx; species Ceyx cyanopectus. The sequence goes on along the minus strand of VYZU01049036.1, from coordinate 134,661 downwards.
GGGACTCAGGCCACTCTACTGACCATGGGAGAGCTCCTCAGACTGCCACATCATGAGCTGATTTCCTACAACAGCCAGTCAAGCACCACAGCCCAGCTAGAATCCCAAGTGGATGTTGTTGTGGCACTAAAACTTCCAGTTATTCAATATTTTCTGTATTATGGAGGTAAATGCCTCTTCCAAATCTAGCTGAAAATCATTCTTTCTCCAGACAGTAGGAATATCTTGATGGGACCTGATAAAAGCTCCCCCAAACTAGGGATTTAAGGTAAGCTAACTCAACTTTCCACAGATGGGCTAATCCAGCCCATGTGAAGCTGAAAGAGCAACAGCAACACCCCCCCCTCCTGCAGAGTTAAGACCCCCACACTCAGCACAGGGGTTGTGACAAACAGCCAGGGCTGTGATTTACTCCCATCTCCTGGAAAAATGGTCATTGATCTGCAGTGAACTCTGGAAGAGGAGACACACAGCAGATGATACTGGAGGGATCCATCAGGGAGATTTGGTTTTCCACATTTAATTGCAGGGGTAAAATGATTCTGTTGCTTCACTGGCAGAGCTGCTTTCCCTCTCCAGCATCTCAGCTGCCTCAGGATATTCAGTTTTACCAAATACCCCCATTTCCCACCGCACTCTAATGCACTGAGCACATGCAGTAGGAAGGGCAGAGTGATTTACAATGCTTTATGGACTCCATTAGTGGCAGAAAGCAAGACTGCATTTGGAGCTGCCCCTTTTTTAATCTCTGGTTACATGAAATGCTCAACCTTTGCTGTCTGCATCCAGCTGCATCCCCTGCTGCCTCTCAGAAGCATCAGCATGCAACTTGCTTCCCAGAAACCAAGGGAGTTGTTCAAGAGCTCTGTCGAATGGCATGGTCAGCTTGTAATTGGCCAGGAAAGCTGCATTAAAACCAGGACAAGCCTTTTGCAAACACACAGTAGCTAGTGAGTATCTCAGGTGTACTTACATGGCATTGCATGGTATATGCTGGGCCAGTACTGCCCACTGTCCCTCTTCAGCCAGACACGAACTGTTCTGCAACAGAAACAACACAACTGTCAGGAACACTGACAAAGAACCAGGAATGAGAAGCCAGTGGCCATCAGGAACTGATCACCTAGACCCAGACCCCCAGGAACACAGCCAGGTGTTCTCTAATGCCTTTGGGCATTTCTGCTCCTTGGGAGAGGGAAGTGGAGCCATCAGTGCCAATGCCATGACATGGTTAAAGATGAAGACATCCCCTGCTGTCAGCTGTTCTAACCACAGAGCTGATTTAACAGTTACACAACAGTTTCCACACAGGAAGACACTGAATAATTCTGGAAAATTCTTTAAAATGCTCATCTAACTATTAAATTGACAGAAGAAAGGAATAAAAGGTTGGGATAATACAGTATCCAGGGTTAGTGCAATCTGATGTTTCAGGCACACTTGGTGGTGTGAATATGCATTAGTACCCCATTAATATATTGCAGTCTTCTTTTGGGTGGAAACAAGACATTTAAAAAATCCAGCTGTTCATAAATACCCAGTAACAGGCAATTCCAAAGCACTCAAAAGCCAGTCTGTCTGGAAAAGAAAGATCTGCATTGGAAACAGCAAAAGCTTTCTCTGCTGTCATTAAATAAACACAATAAATAGCTGAAGTCACTAAGAGTTTGACAGCCTTGCCATGGGATAAGGAAAACTCTATACAATGAATTAAACACACTGCAGTCATGTAAATCCCCCTGCTTCTCCAGGCAATTTTCTGCCTCAGAGATGTGAAGGGATTTAGGTTCCACCAATTAATGGCATGAGGGGATGCTGGGATTTTCTGGAAAAGATCTTCCTCCACAACCCTACAATTCTGAGGCACATGACAGGTTTGATCTTGGTTTTTACTGGTTTGGATGAACAAATGTGCAATTTGAACTACTAAGACTTTACTTACTGGACTCCAAGGCTATGAGCTGGTGTTCCAGTTCTAAAATGAAGCACAAGAGCCCCTAGTTGAAGAAAGGGGGTGAATGCATAGGGAAAAGATTAGAGTTTCAAAAAACAGCTTTATTGCAGGGCTGGTTTAGGGGAGCTCTCTCTGAGCAGTGATTATATAAAGGTATTTCTAGACTACACAGTGCCTTCATTGTAACCTCAGCCTGTAATTCAAGCATTGGGCTCACTATAAACCAAAAACCTTTTAAACAATCATTCCACTCTTTCCTCTGAATGCCTCAAGCCCTGCCACCATGCCATAGGAGTGGTGAGGAAGCTGGGCCAGCTCCCAGCACACATCATCTCTGACATCCCACTGCTGTAGCTGAAATGCTGCTGCTGCTCCAACAACCCTTGTGCACAAAGCTCAGGAGCACCAGAGGGACATCCCAGGGAGGTTGTGGAGTCTCCTGCTCTGGAGACATTCCAGCCCCACCTGGATCTGTTCCTGGGTGACTTGCTCTAGGTGCCCCTGACTTGGACTAGATGATCTTCTAGGTCCCTTCCAACCCCTGACACTCTGTGAGCTGTGAAACTACAGCCCAGTTTTTTGGTTTGAAAACCCATGTGTGTTCTGCTGTGTCAGATGGTTCCTCCTCCTCCCCAGGCTGCTGTGCTGGTATCTGAGACACTCTGCAAACATCCAGGTGGAAGGACCTGCCCAGTGAGTCTCTCCACAGGTCAGATCACATAGAAGGGAATGATGTCTTCTTATCTACCACACGTGGTGAGCTTTGCAGAGACAGGGGCAATGGGTGAGCAGTTATCAGGCAATGCAAATCATTAACAACCTGCAGAACTCAGTCAGTCCAGAGCTGTCCCAGCAGCTGAGGCAGCACCAATGGGGGCACTGCTTTAATAAGCACTTAGATGTCAGTGGCTGCTAACTATTTTTATAAGCAATTTTTCTTGCAGTTGGAGGGGAGAAGAGATGAGACAGAGCTGTCCTCTGGACAGGATCTCAAATGCAGACAGAGTAGCTGGACAGGCTGCTCTAAATAACACCAATGAACAAGTTTAGAAGAAAGACCCAGAGCAGTTCTGACCTTGACCACTGCTGGGAACAAATATGCAGTGGAAATACACACACATTTTCTCATCTGAGTTGCACAGCAGAAATTAATGCCAGCTAACAAAGGCTCTTAGAAATCCAGCTACCAGATTCTTTCACAAATGCATCTTTCCCCCCTGGTACTTGAAAATAACTTGTTTCATTCACATCAGGCTGCAAGAGCAAAATTTGCCTTTGCTTTTCCCACTCCAGGGGAACTGACAGAGCATTGAATGGGTTGGTTTGATCAATTTTGGAAAGGAAAATATTTCTGTAGGAGGAAACAAAAGCTAAATGGCAACTACATGCTGATTAGAAGCACTGAATGCTGAGGAGCCATGTCCCAGCTTTTCCCAGTGGTAACCAGTAACCCTGACTTACAACATAAGAACTAAAACCAGCACAGTAACCTGCTTCCAAAAAGCTTAGAGACATTAGCTCTGTGCTCCCATCAGTTATCCCAGCCATCCCACACTGCCTGCTCCCCTGGAATCCTTCATTCTCATGCCGACCACCCTTTTTCTCCCCAGAGCTTTGGCTCCCACACTGGGGTTCAGCAGGAGCTGAACTCAGCTCAATTACTTAAAAAAAAAGAATTTTAATATTAAAACAGCTTTAAAAATGCCAATAATAAAGTGGGAATGACTATGAACTGCTGCTGGAACACAGAAGGATCCCAGAATGTGAAGGGTTGGAAGGGACCTAGAAGATCATCTAGTCCAAGTCAGGGTCACCTAGACCAAGTCACCCAGGAACAGATCCAGGTGGGGCTGGAATGTCTCCAGAGCAGGAGACTCCACAACCTCCCTGGGCAGCCCCTGCCAGGCTCTGCCACCCTCACTGGGAAAACATCTGACTGGCATTTAACAGCATCCAGCACCAGCAAGGGTGCAGGAAGGAGACAGCCTTCCCTTTCTGCTCCACACTGACAACAGGGGGTCCCTGAAAGAATTCATCCACAGGAAGGTGAGGAAAGGAGAGTGAACTGAGAGGAGCTGCATCAGAGAGAAAACATGGATGGGAAGAGCAAGCAGCAGGGAATGGGCTGTCAAACCCCAAGGATGCAGTAAGGATGGCAGTGAGCATCTGGCTCAGCAAGCCTCAGAGAGAAAACCTCAGCAGCACAGTGTGTGGGTAGGAACATGTCAGATGGTGGCAGCAGGCTGAAGAGAAACCACTGAACCCTGCACCCCAGCTGCTGTGGGATCAAGGCACTAGAAAGGAGTCCAGCTCCACACTTGGCATTACTGGAGTGAGCTGGTGAGAGGCAGGGTGATGAAAACCCTTCCAGCTGCACTCCCCAGTGAGCATTTCCCTGTGTGTCACCTCCAAATGTGGAGCACACAGTATTTCCCACAGCCAGGCTTTGCCACTTGCAGTACCTCACATGGGAAGATGTTATTTGGGACACTAAACCATGAGGCTGCATCAGTTTTCTCTTGACTGACAAGATTATTTTAATTTTTATCTATTTATTTGGCATTTCAAACAAACAAAGGTTCATTATCTCTCACTGCAAAATAAGCACAGAGGGAACTCATGGCCAACACAGCCCATCTGAATCCCACTGCCAGTGACCTCTGCCCAGCTGCATGAGCATGCAGGGGCTGGCTCACCACTAAACATCTAACAGTTCTGTTTTCAAATATATGAATTTTGACATATTTTTGCACAGCATCGAGACTGAACAAGAAATAAACCTACCTGCAAAGCAGGATGATCCCAAGTTCTCTCCCTTCTCTCTCCCTCTACAAAGAAATGGTTCATTTCAACTTTCACCTGCAGCAATTGAATTTTTTCCCCAGTTGCCTGGTGTTTTTTTGCAGCTAATACACACTCAATGTGCTAAATGGCAACACCAGTGTCACCCTGATCTATGGTTTCAGGAAACACTATCAATTTAGTTATGTGGGAGGAAAGGAAGCCAAGTTAGACATCTTGTTCTGCTTTCTTTGACTCCAAATGTGCTCCTGTGTCTCAGTATCTGGATCAAATTCTTTCCATAAGATTTGATGCAATGGAGACAAAGCAGAATTTGTATCTGTGTCCAGAGGAACAAAGTGCAATCTTGCAGAAGAGTAATAATAAGCAGATTTTGTTTTACTGATGGAAAACCTGGGTATTCACATGATTCTAGGGAAACTTTCTTTCTTAATCCTCTGATATTGAGCCTTAAACATATAATAATAATAATAATGTTATAACACAGGGCTGGGATACAATCAGCTGATGTAATTTCCTCAGCATCAGAGGATCACTTCAGACCAAGCACCCTGAGAATAGTTTATTTTCATACTGAAAACTGAAGCAGAAACTGTTCACAAAAGAGGAATAAACACAAAGGGCAAGCACACCAAGATGCTCCTTGAGAGAAACCCAAGCTGGAATAGATCAGTTGCCTGGCAATTCAGAAGGGGACAATAATGTAGCTTGAAAGCTGAGTCTCCAGTCCAGCACCCTGCCTGACCCTGCTCAGCAGCAGAACTCTCAAATGACACTGGAACGTGATGAAAGCAACTGCTGGAATTTGGTAGTGTTGGTGTGCAGATGGAAGGAAAAGCAAATGCATGCTTCTTCCTAATGAGAGATGCACCAGTGAGGAAAGAAAGGGGGGAAAAAGAAAAGAAAAAGAAGAAAAAAAAAAAGAACAAGGGGGGGATAAAAAGAAAGAAAGGGACTGAAAGCAATACTAAAGCCTCAGTTACATGGAAAGATGTGCAGGTGGAGAACAATGCTTGGAGTAAGATCTGTGGTGTGACACCTCAGTGCTCCAGAATCACTGATCACAGACTGGCAGGGGCTGGAAGGGAGCTAGAAGATCATCTAGTCCAAGTCAGCATCCCCTAGACCAAGTCACCCAGGAACAGAT
>VYZU01049036.1:105416-128640 GCA_013401355.1 Ceyx cyanopectus | reverse complement strand
ATTTCCTCTAGGCAATGTGACATGCCAGCAGCAGCAAGGCCAACATGACGTGGGTTCCCCAGGGATGTGAAACACACCTAGATGAAATAACTGACACAGGCCTGAGTCTCTGGCAGTGAGGCCACCTGGCACAGAAAACAGCAGCTGCATCCAAGCTCTGCACTGGGAACAGTCCCTGGTTCCAGCTGACTCACCAGTCCTGTCTGGGGACTGCTTCATGCTCATGGCAGGAGCAGTGCCTGGTACCAGCAGACCCCTGTGCTTGGAAACATCCTCTCCCCCTGCTGAATTGATTAGAAATCCACTCCACTGGCCCTGGGTTCAGCTGTTTGGCTCTCCCAGGTGGTTCACACAGTCATTGAGAAGAAGAATAATATTGATCCCAACAAAGTCTGCCCTGAATACACCACCACTTGGTTAGAAGGCTTGGAAAGTGCTGCCAAGAGCTCTCTTTTCTTATGACATTGTGCACTGCACACATCTCAGGGTGCTCTGTATTTTCCCACTTTCCCTGCTTCATTTTTACCAGCCTGGGACTGGTAGGAGGGCACTGGTGACTCCACCACCTCCCTGGGCAGCCCATTCCATCCAGTGTTCATGCCTCAGAATAAACAAGACAACAATGTTCATTGCTGATCCTTCACCAAGAAGTTTTGAAGTTATCAGTTTTTAGAAGGCTGAGACCAAAAAGATGCTGTGGATGAAATGAGCTGGGAATGGAGACTTCTTGGCTTGGGGTCCTGTGAATGAAAACTTACTAATGAAATCCTCTCCTCACTTGTTTATCTCCTAAAGAATGTACTGGGGAGGAGGGAAAGGATGAGTTAGAAGCATCCTAAAATCACAGAGGGGCTTTCAGAACTCAGTGTTCACTGACTGTTCATGCATTTTCAGGCACTACAGCATGCAAAAGATTTGTTTTTCCAAATATTGGAAATATATTGGAATAAATTCAAATATATAAGAATTGGTACATTCAAAATTCCCTTTCCCTGCTGCTTTCTCCAGTATTTCACATGGGTGAGCCACAGTACTTTAGGGAAAAATAACTGCTGGAAAACTAAGGACAAGCAGCACTGGAAGCATTTCTCATTAACAAAAAAAAAACCAACCACCTACTTTTGCTTTTCATCTTCTACTAGCATCCCTAGCAAGTTCAGCACATCTGATGGACTAGTCCCCAGATTTTGGCCACAATACACATTGGTCTGGGAACAGTTTGCAACAGCTGCAACTATTTCTGATTCCAAGAGCTTTTGGACCTCCTGTCTTCTCTGAAACCTCTTGCCAGCATCCACTCCAACTTCCAGCAGTAACCTCCACCCTCAGCTTTATTCCAAACACACTCATCATGTTGCAACACATCCCATTAGTTCCAAAAAAATTCAGAGGAAACTAGTTGCATCTACAGCAAGAGGTCTCAGGCTGCTCAGAGCCTTGGCCAACCTCCCCAGGAATAGCTCCAGGGATGGGGCCTCAACCACCTCCCTGGGGAGCCTGTGCCACTGTTCACCAGTGTCACTGGCTGGTGTTTTAATCAGAATTTCAAGACCCACCTGCAGGCAGGGACGAGTCTTTTTACAGCTGTGAAGATCCACACCTCCTGTACTGCTCAAACTCCTGCTCATGCTGCAATAACTTGGGTGTGAAATCTGCAGGCTTGGAGCCACAACCATCAAAGCAGATCTCATCACATTCAGCTCCTGAACAACAATGTTCTGTGCTTTCTACCCTGGATCTGGACATGAAAAACACAAGGAGCAAAAGATGGACTTTTGTGGATGTGCTAAAAGCTGTGCCAGCAGGATGCCAAAGACAACCCCCCAGTTTCTTGTCACAAACACATTCCCATTCCTGGTTCTCCATTAGTTTAGCCAAGTTGAGACTTCTACACAAGACAGTCCTCATGTTTTATACCCTTAAGTTTAAGATGAAGTTCTTGCCCTTGAGGGTGGTGGCTCAGTGGCACAGGCTCCCCAGGGAGGTGGTTGAGGCCCCATCCCTGGAGCTATTCCAGGGGAGGTTGGCCAAGGCTCTGAGCAGCCTGGGCTAGTTGAGGGGATCCCTGCTCCCTGCAGGGGGGGCTGCACTAGATGCCCTTCAGAGCTCCCTTCCAGCCCTAAACATTCTATGATACTATGATAGAAGGTGGTGAAGAAGGCAAAGGTCTTTGTTCCCTTATTAAAAATAAAATAATTTATATACATATATATTATATATATATATATTCTTGACAGCAACACCTACATTTCCAAGGTCTGTAGCATTACAGTGAGCACTGAACTCCCACCTAAAAGAGGGCCCAGACCAAAGATCAGAATTAGGAGGGGAGTTGCCTAAGTAGCTAAGAATTTCTCACCCACATGTAGGTGCTCAGCTGAAGGAGCCCTCAGCCCAGTGGCAGGCTGCTGAGAAACACACCAGGGTGCCAGCAGCAAGCTGAAGGGTTTAGAAGCTGGGTGAGTCAGTGCACTTCTCTCACTGCACCCCCATGCTCAGGTAAGATTAAAGATGCTCAGTCTTCTCCAGAGCAGGGAGTTAGATATGTCTGAACTTGACATGCCACTGACCTACTTTCCAGACCTGCCCAACACCCACGTCTCCCTCTGAGGGCAACAGAAGATGTTCAGCAGCTCTGGAATGGCAGCAAACATGGAGTGATGACAACCCAGGGCCAGTTGTGCACCGTAGGAAAATCCCACTTCAGCTTTACATGAAGCACTGGGGGCATTGAAAGCTTCAGATCACTTCAGACTCTGTGATTGCTAATTCTACCACTTGCTGGCTGGTGGAGGAGCATGGATGAAAGCTCAGAATTTCTTTCTTCTAGCCCTCCTGCAGCAGAGGTGCACATTCTTGTTTAAATGCTGCCACTCCTTTAACTCTCACCTGCTTGCATTCCTTTTTTTCTGAGAAGAAAACCATAAAACACAATCATTTTTCTCAGTGCACACCAGGTGTGTTGTAGAGACACAGGCTCAGTCTGTTTTGTTCCAGTAAAGGATCAAATAAAACAACTGAGATTAGGATACAAAGCACATCCTAACTAACATGACTGCCTAGGATTCAGAAAAGTGCTGCACACTGAAAAAACTCCAATCTTGCAGCTTCTGTGAAGTTGAAATAATCTAGTTAAATATGTAAAATGCCCCTGAGACCCCTTCTCTCCCCCCCTGTGGCATTCTTTATGAAGAATAACCACACTATTAGTCAGTTTTCATCTTGTTTCTTAAAATATGTGCACACAGACAATGATTCAGGGCTCTGTAATGCACAACTGTGTTTGCAGCCTATAGGTGAAACCACTTCCTTGCCTTTTAAAAGCAGATAAAACCACTGGTGCCATAGAAAATAAGAGATTAGAGACTGAGCTCCTGCTTTGAAGGGTTTAAGGGTGCAGAGCCACATCATGCCCTAAAGAAAACCTTTCAAGCAGTACTTGGTTGGGGTGCATGTGGAGATTACTAGCAGCTTCAGCAAGGAGATGTTCACACATCAGTCAGTGAACCCAGGGAAGGGAAAACTCCCTCCCCTTTGCCTCCAGGGAACCTTCCCCAGCCCGAAGCTAGTGCTGGAGGTGGGTGAGTCCCTCCTGCTGAAGTTCTCTGCAAGTTTCAGAAGGTTTCTCTTATTAAACCCAGTCAAAACTCACTTAGTTGACTAACAAGAGCGAGATAACATCTCCATAACCATCCTGTGCAGCTTCCAGGAATCTCTACAAGCCATCCACATTCCAGGGCCATGAGACAGCCACACAGACAGGAGCACCAGGAGGCAGGTCCAAACAGGGCAAGGCACCTGAAGGTTCTGCAGCAGCCGACTCACAAGCACTGAGAGCCTGACAAACGATGCTTTTCCATCCTGAAATCTCCACGTTTGACTCCCAAACCTCCTATTCCCTTCCCAGCAGTTTCAACTCTGACCCTCCGGAGTGCAATTAAATGCTAATGCAGGTGGGAGAGCCATCGATGTCTTCATGCCTAGAGCAAGAAAAGGCACGATCGTTGCTTGGAGCATCTCAGGCACCACAAAGCAGACCCAGCAAGCAGGCAAATTACCTGGTTAATGCCTTCAAACAGAAAACAAACCTTTTCTGTTTACATTCCTGCTCGTTAAAACTGCAGAAGCTGATTATTTTTTTCTAAGGTGGAGGTAGAGACAGAGATTGTGAGGTGCATAAAGAGCAAATGAATTTCAGGAACACTTTAGCACTGATAAAGGAATTAGCTGAGTGTGAACTAGCTACCATGAGCCCAAACACACTCAAACTTTATTTTTCAAAGAGAATGTCAAGAAAATGAAATTGTGGCAACGTAGCTATGACAAACTCTGCTTAAAGTCCCTTTTAGAGTGCACATATTTGAAGTAGTTCAGTTATTTTTGAGGTATGAGGGCTCACTTGACAGAACAACTTAGATTGAACTTAAACTGATCTGAAATGTGCAAATATTTGACAACTAGCTGAAAACAGTGAGCACACAAAAACAAAATGAAAGAAATATTGACAGGAAAAGTAGCAGAGAGATAAAAGCAGACAGGACCACAGGCATTCAAGAGATACAGCCCACCCAAATAAACCCCTTGAGAATCAAAACATATTCACACACTGGTCAACATTTGTGTTTCCAGCTAGGAACTGATTACAGATCTAGTTGCAAAATCACCTGCTTAACACAATTATTTACTGATTCTGCAAGAAAGAAAGAAAGGGGGGAAAAAGGAGCTTTTACTTTAAAAGCAGGCACCTTGAGGATGGAGTTCAGCAGCTCCAGCTGCAGGGCTGAATGAAGTTGGAGCTCTTTCAGAGGAGACAAAGCAGCCTCTGGGCAGCTCAGCCCCTGCACAGCCCAGCTAAATGGCCTGGAAACACTCACTGCTTTGGCAGCTTTACAAGGCGGGATTGGACTCCCCAGATCTTATCACTGATACGTGGTATTTTTAACCAGCTACCAAGAAACATTCGGAGAGGAGAAATGGGAACCAAAACTGCCCTTTTAGCCAATGCCACTGCAGTTTTTAGGCAAGGTCAAAGATCTCCACAGCCTCTCTGTTGTTCTAAGGCGATCTCACAGCTCATTCTACCCATGTTAAGCCACTGAAGTCCTGCCAAGTTTCAGCAGCTCTCCAGCCCACTCTGCCCTGACCCACAGGGGAGTGGAGGAGGAGATGGAGACCCATCTGAAGACCCTTGTCCCCAAATCCTTCCCCTCCAGGGCCAGATGTGGCTGCCTAAGAGGTGTCCTCATGCAGGACCACCACGGTCCTGAGACTTGCCAGGACTCCGGGAGTGAATCCTGCAGTCACACCAGTGATGGTGATGGTGGTGGTGGTGATGGTGGTGGGTACACCACTGCAGGACTTGTCACCTCCCACCACCACTTGTCAGTGATGGCAGTGGAATCATAGAATCATTTGGCTGGAAGAGACCTTTAAGATCATCAAATCCAACCGTTCCCCCTGCACTGCCAGGGTCCCTAAACCATGTCCCCCAGCACCACAGCCACATGGCTTTTAAACACCTCCAGGGATGGGGACTCCACCACCTCCCTGGGCAGCCTCTCCTCATAGGAGAAACTCTCCAGACCCTTCACCAGCTTCCTTGCCCTTCTCTGAACTCTCTCCAGCACCTCAGCATCCTTCTTGCAAGGAGTGAGGGGTCCAAACTGGACACAGTGCTCAAGGTGAGTCCTCCCCAGTGCCGAGTACAGGGGCACAATCACCTCCCTGCTCCTGCTGCCCACACTGTTCTGATCCATGCCAGGATGCTGCTGGCCTTCGCGGCTGCTTGTTCACCCTGCTGCCTCGTATCTCAGGCATCTCGACACCCCCCCCCCCCCAGTGCAGGGACCAGCACCGCGGGCTCCCGCGTTCCGCACCACCGCCCGGCGACGGTGTCCGAGCATCGCCCCGGCCCCGCGGCATCCGAGCACACCCCCTCCCCGCTACCTGTCCTCGGAGACGCTGATGATCCCGTCCTCTTTGGGCACTATCGCTGCCATATTCACCACCTCCTGCGAGCCTTCCACTTTGTTTAGCAGCAGGGGCTTGCGAGTCAGCGCCTTGGGCTGAGGCTCCGCCGCCATGGGGCCGGAGGAAGCGGCGGCGGCCGGGGCGGGCAGGCGGACCGCACTGCCGAGACGGAGGAGGGACTGGCCGGAGCCGGGAGCCGCTGGGGGCTCCCTGGGAAGTAGAAACCAAGGAGCGGCAGCAGCGGCGCCACCCCCGAGCCGGGCTGGGCTGGGCCGGGCTGGGCGGGGCGCTGGGATGGGGAGAAAATGGAACCCGGCTGCCGCCATCTCGCAGCGCTGGGGAACTCTCCGCGCCTTTGCCGAGGAAAAGCTTTGCCTCGGCGGGGTTTAAACGCATCGTCTGCAAGGGTTGTTCGTCCCAGGGGCACTGGGAGAACAGGGTTTCTCCTCGGGGCAAGCGTATCCTGGGGTGCATCAGGAGGAGCGTGGGCAGAAGATCGAGGGAGGTTCTTCTCCCCCTCTGCGCTGCTGAGATCTCACCTGGGGTGTTGTGGCCAGTGCTGGGCTCCCCAGTTCAGGAGAGACTGTGACCCTGCTGTGGCAGGGGGGTTGGACTAGATGATCTAGGTCCCTTCCAAGCCCTGACAGTCTGTTATTCTGTGGGGTTTGCTCGAGAGAGTCCAAGGGAGGCTACAAGGATGCTGAAGGGACTGGAACACATGCCTTGTGAGGAAACAGACACCTGGGGCTCTTTAGTCTGAAGAAGAGAAGCCTGAGAGGGGAACTGATAAATGTTTCTAAACATCTGAGGGCTAAATGTCAAGAGGAAAGTGAGAACCTCTTCTCCTTCAGGAGGCTCTGCAGGGGGATCTGTCTGGCTCAATGGCAGCAAACATTTGCCGTGGAAGAGCTCCTGAAGGGAAACTCAATGGGCTGTCAGCAGCTTGTTTTTGGAACTGCTGCTTTTCACTCACCTTTCCTGACAGGTGCAGAAGTGCAGGAAGGTCAGGTAGCTCACCAAAGCTTGGTGCTAAAAGCCAGGGAGAAAGCCCTTCCTTCTGAGGTATGCTCCAGGCTTCCAGAATCTGTCTCAGAAGATGCTGAGGAATCACTTCTCAGTGTCTGAGCTGTTGTCCTACATTGCAGAAGTTGTCAGCAGATTGCCAAGCATTATTTTAGCTGCAGCTTTCCATTTCCCCACACCAAGCTGATGTTTTGCATGAAAAAAAAAGAGGCAGTTCTTCCTGTGCATCAGCAGAAAAACTGAGACTTGTAAGAGTTTGGGTATGAAAAACACAAAAGATCAGAAGTTGACTTTTTCTCTGGGAGTAACATAGCAGCATCAGCAAGAGAATGAATCCTAATTGCCCACTCAGCACTTAGTAGGCAACAGAAAAGATAGAGTCAATTAATAAATTACTTTTCCACCATATTTAGTCATCTGTGCTAAACAAACAAGGAGTATCTGCAGGAACACAGCACATTTAAGCTTTACTCAAGCTTTACTAAGCCCTGGGAGGTTCACCAGGGTAATGTGGAGGGAAAAGTCCCAGCAGCAGCAGCTGATGCTTGGATAATGGGTTCTGGGAAGTGACTCTGCAGTCTCCAACCCCTTCCCAGAGGGTGTGTGATTGCATTAGAGAAGATCTCTTTCTCACAATTCTTAGAAGGGAACTGCTACCAAAGAGGCAAAGACCAATCCTCTTACTGCTCTGGATGATCCTGCTGGCCTGGGCTAGACCTACAAATAGAAACACTTGTCTGGCTACTACATAAGACAGGAGATACATCTAAAAATGTCTTTTAAAACTGAATTCTGTCAAGGTTTGCTGGCTTTGCAGCATTAAAGACTAGGCTCTGTGCACCACTGACAGACCAGGAGGGGCTCAGAGTGTGCTGCAGACAGCAGGCTGCAAGCTCCTGGGAGACCCAGAATACTTTTTGCCCAACAGGTCTTTAAGGAAGCAAGTGATGGGGAAAAAAATAGTCTTGATGGGCAAAGGAATGGTTCACAGGACTAGAAGTGTGTCCCAGAATTGGTTGTCTTCAGTTGTCTCTGAGACATATTTCTCTATTAATCTAGTCTCTCCTATATCTTTAAACACTTTCAGGTCAAACACTACTCCTTCATTGTAGTCAAAAAAATATAAATACTTCTTGGCAGATTTTTTTTTTCATTATCTGTCATAGCTTTCAGTTCAAATTACATGGATTAAAATATTGTTAGAATTGAAAGCAAGGTGATTTAGTAACTGCTTTTGAAGCCAAGAAAAGCAATCTTTTTCAGTTATTTTTACACATTAAAATCAATGGTGTGGTTAAGAATTATATGATGCTCCTCTATGTGCGTCTTCCAGGTGATCCAAAAAATCATATGGAAGGAAATTTTTCTCCAATTCCTTACCTGCAGGTTTATTGGAAGCTGAGGAGTTGGAGCAAAACTCAATTCCCCATCTTCCCTGGGAAGTTGCTTTAAAAGCCGCTCTCTGGCTCCATCTCCTGTTTGGTTGGTGGCTTTGGAGGTTGATGTTAGTGATTTATTTCATGTGGTCCATCGGGGTAGGATATTTCCGAGTTTTTCACAGGAAAATCGTTTTGCAAAGTAGGTGATGACGGCTTGTGTGACAGGAATGGTGTGGGCAGCAGGACTAGGGATGATTCTCCCCGTGTCTGGCACTGGGGAGGACTCACCTGGAGTGCTCACTGGGGCAGTTCTGGGTCCCACACTTGAGGGACATGGAGGGGCTGGAGGGTCCAGAGGAGAGAGACAAGACTGGGGAAGGGACTGGAGGGAAAGGCTGCTGAGGAGAGGATGGGGGAGCTGGGGCTGTTCAGCCTGGAGAAGAGGAGACCCAGGGGAGATCTCAGCACTCCCAGGCAACTGGGGCTGGACTCTTCTCCCAGCTAACAGTGATGGAAGAGAGGCCATGGCCTGAAGCTGCTCCAGGGGAGGTTTAGGTTGGATCTTAGGAATTAATTCCTTATGGAAAGGGTGATTAGACACTGGAATGGGCTGCCCAGGGAGGTGCTGGAGTCTCCATCCCCAGTGGTGTTGCAGGGCAGACTGGATGTGGCACTGAGTGCCATGGGCTAGCTGGGTGTGCTGCTGTCAGCTCTTAGGCTGGCCTTGATCCCCAAGGTCTATTCCAGCCTCAGCAATCATTCTGTGTAAAACTCTTTTCTGGAGATGAAATTTGAGGCCCAATCTATTCAACACGTGCCCCTTCGAGCCAATCTTTCTGTTGCTCTCCCTCTGCAGAGGGGGACCAGAGTGGGAGCCAAACTCCACACTGATTGTCTCAGTGCTTCCATTTCCAACTGCTCTGTTGACAGCCAGCCAGAGTTTGGCTTCTGAGGCCTCTTCCTCAATCACCCATGCAAAACCAAAGAACTTATGTACACAGAAAGATAACCACATTAAAAAAAAAAGAAAAAACAAGTCAACCCCTTTGGTAACAAACAGAGCTGCCTCAGTAGCTGCTGAACGTGGCAATGTTTTCTATTTTCTCTCATGCTTTTCTTCTCTGCCTGTTTGTAACCAAAATATTTTCCAGCTTTACAGTGTCTTCTGTGTGGCTGCAAAACCACAGGCTTAAAGCTCCCTCCTTCTGTTTTGTCAGCAGTGATAGCTGCTTTGTAAGACAGTTACTGAAAAAACATTTTTAATTTCAGATGCTACATCATTCTTGGAAGCATGTGGGAAACAAATATAGAGGAGTTCTTTATATAGAAAAGCAAACTTCAGAGAGCACTAAAATGTTCAGTGGAAAATTCACTTATCCTGCTTCAAAATACTAAACTACATCTAAAAATGCACCCTCCAGTTTAGCCATTGCCCCTTGTTTTGTATTGTGTGACTGATAAATACCTGAATAGAAGTGCCTGTTATATTTAGTTAAGCCCTACATGCTCATTATGACACTTGGCTTCTATATTTCATTCATTTTGCTTCATGCAGGCATTCAGAAAACAAGGATCTATCAGAACCACACTCAAATCTGCTCTAGGTGCAAGTTGTGGAGGAGAAGATTGCCTTGGGAAAAAAATCTACCCAGCACTCCCATTGTGCAGCACCTTATCTAGAAGAAATACACTCATTTTTAGCTGCCATGCAAGTGCTGTTGGCTTTGTCACTGGCTGTGAGCATGTGAGAACAACAGAAAAAAGTGATGCTGTGTCAGTGTGTGGGCTGCAAATGAGAACTCCTGGCTCATCCATTTTGCCCCATAAGCAGTTCTGGCATTGTATGCAGTCTTATTGCTGCTTCCTTTGTCCCCATTGATCCTGCTATAGTATTACTCACATTTTGGGCTCTCGACTTGCTGTAAAAAAAAACCCTCTGTGATTTAATTCACTGTCTTTTTTGGTGGAACTTTCTGACCACTAATTTTTCCAAGCTCGTTACTCTTGGATTTTTCTAGGCCTTGGGACTTTGGAACTTTTTTTCTCCCCTAAATATTCCTCCCTTCTTTGGTATTGAAGAATCATTAAGAACCATCAATAAATACATTTTCTGTTTGGAAAATGCATTAAAATCACCTCTGTAACCTGCTTTAATGGTAAATAAACTTCTCTTACATAATGCACAAACTATTTGAGTTTTTTACTTTTCTTTCATCTAAAGTGCACAATTCAGAATGTGTCCAGGGAATATCAAGGAACTTTTTCTTACAACTTTTGTCTTTTAACTATATTATTATAATAATTAAAATTATTATATATATGGAACACTTCTCCTGTGTGGAAAGGATGAGAGAGTTGGGGTTCAACCCAGAGGAGAAGGTTCTGGGGAGACCTTGGAGCCTTTCAGTGCATAAACAAGGCTTCTATGATGTGAGTATATAAAGAGAAAACCAAGAAAACTCCTATCAAACTATTCAACACTGGCTTTTTTCTCCACATTGTACAGGATGACCATCCAAGCCCTTCAAAAATCAGGCAGACCTATTTATTTAGTGAGCTAAAGCTGCCAATTTTTGTTGACTCAAACCTGTGACAAAAGATTGCTTTCAAAGCTCGTGTTTCTTGAAGCAGGGAGGCTGAACTCATCCTTGCTGTGGGAAATTAGTCCTGCAAAGAAGCCCCGAGAAGCAGCTTGAGAGCAAAATTGCCAATATTTTGGTGTATACAGGGACTTATGACTCAGTACCACAGGGCTGTTCAAGGAGTTTAAAAAGCAGCCCAGGTTGTCTATTCAAACTTTGTAATGTCTTATTCTGTGCAGATGAGTCACCTGCTCTTTGGCAGGTCAGGCAGCATTTCTGGCCATCAGCACAGGACAGGGCTCCACAGCCTGTGCCCACATTCTGAGTCCCAGTGGTGCCACAGGCAGCCCTGGGCTGTCACAGGTGGTGGTGGAGCATTTGGTTCCTCAGACACCTTGTGTTTAGGGTGAACCCAAGGAAAAACTTGTTCCCAGTGAGGGTGGCAGAGCCTGGCAGGGGCTGCCCAGGGAGGTTGTGGAGTCTCCTGCTCTGGAGACATTCCAGCCCCACCTGGATCTGTTCCTGGGTGACTTGGTCTAGGTGATGCTGACTTGGACTAGATGATCTTCTAGCTCACTTCCAACCCCTGATACTCTGTGATTCTGTGATCTGTCTATAGGCAGAATCTACAGAGTGCCCTTTGATTTTGAAGAGAGGGCCAGAGCTGAGTCAGGTTTAGCTGCTGTGGGATGACTGGGTGTGGAAGCACTGGCTCCTTCTAGAACAGGCACTAAATGAGAAAATTAATGAAAGTTGGAGAAATACTCTTTATTTGTGAATCAGTGAATGCTCTGGAGACAGGATTCCACATATGTTTGGAGCAGAAAAGCAATTATTCCTTCACATCCTCATCGAGCTCCTTGGGCAAAAATATCACCTGGTATGATCATAGAAATACCTTTGTGAAGAGTGAGAATCTGGTGAATATCCATCTTGTACCTCTGAAAGTGGAGGAGAGAACTCCAAAGGGGAAAACAAAGAAAACCTCCAAGTCAGCCCATCTGGAATGGAGTTAAAAAAAGAAAAAAGTCTGACATTCTCAATAGTTTTAATTAGTCCCTCAGGTTCTGGCTAACTGGCCCCAGAATAGCCTCTCTATTTGATGATTAATAAGAGCACAGGACAATTTCCACACAGAGGTTCTAAATCAGCTATCAGTGTCAAAAATAAAGGTGCTCAAAAGTCTCCCTATGAAGCCAAGTGATGCTCTTAAAGTCAGAACTTGGCTCATGTGTTATCTCAGTTCCCAGTAATGGGAGCAAACTAAGGCAACAGTTATTTTTTACTGAGCCACAAGAAACCTTCTAAGAATGGGCTGTGTTAGTACAAGACAGCAAACATTTTGGCATTCAGGAGCTGTGGGACTGCTGGAAGTCCAACTGCTCCAGGACACTTGTCCACTTTCCCTCCTTCACAGTGGCACACCATGAAGCACCAGCATCCTCTCAAGGGCTTGGCTGTGCCAATTTAACTTCTAGGAGCTTCAGCATCTGGCTTGCAGAATTTCATCCCAGGGATGTCTGACCAGACCTGTACCAATCAGCATTCAATTCCTTGACTCCCTCCCCTGTGAGAGGAGTGCCAGATGTTAAGGACTCTCTTACCTCCTCTTTGATGCAATCATGCCTGATAGTTTTCCTCTCCCAAGTGCCTCCAGATGAAAAGAGAGAAAAAAACCACCTCCAAACAAACCAAACAGAAGAGAAAGTAGGACAGTTTTCCTATGCAGGGATGGGCTCAAGCCTGATCTGAATGGGGAGGAGGCAGAAGGAATGGCTGTGCAGCTGCAGTGTGATTTCATACTCTGAACACATCACTGGCCAGGGGTAATGATCTGGCTCCAGTGTCTCCAGACTCTCTTGTGTGACTGCATTGGCCACACGTGTAAAAGTGACAGTCAAAGAAGCTTTCCCACCCTGGACTTGTCCAGGCACCTACCCTTTGTGCAATTTGAAGGCTGGCAGTGTCAGTTCTGACTTGTATTTTTAGAAGTGCTTTTTCTTTTCAATGATACTTTGATTCAATTCAGAGGGTTTTATTCAGCTCCTTTGGTTTTGGCCAGAAAAAGATGGAACTGTGTGCATTGATATTCAGCAACATCAGGATTCAAAGGAGGAAGAGGGAGAAACACCACTTCTAACTCTGCATAACAATTCTGAAGGAGAAATTTATAACATTATGCTTTTGTTTTTTAACAAAAGCTGACATGCTGCCCTAGTGCTGACTTGTATCAGAAGGGATTACAAATTCTTGGACCATCAGTAGCAAGAAATCACAGGGCTGTACTTACAGAGGTCATTAAGTGTCCAGACATCTGTTGGGTAACAAATTCTGCTAAACATAGATCATGAAATGGTTCTTGAGTTATGCAGAGGATAATTTCACAATCCAGAAAACAGAGAATTGAAGCAGAGCAAAAGCAGTGTAAGACCTTCTTAGTGCCAGCTGGGGAGGAATTCACTGCAATGACAGGAACACAGGAAGGTTGGGGCTGTAGCAGTGGTCTGCTGGGTTACTACCAGGGTGATAAGGAACAGATTTAGCTGCTGGTTACAATTACAGTGAGGTACTCCACAAAGCAACTAACATTATAACTAAATTGGCCATATTAATTAGAGGGACACTGTGACAGAAATGTACAGCTAACTAAAGAAAAGAAAAAAGTCCAAATGTCTCAGTGAAAATGACTGTAAAATGTGTTAACACATGAGTAATAGATTGCAGTGTAAAAAAGGGAGCTAGGAAACAATGAACAGATGCAGCAATGGAAAAAATGGTGCTGTGGTGGAAACAGGCTGGAGCATTCCAAACAACTTATAAATTCAAGCATAACAGCCCCTAATTCCCCTTGAAAAGGGAATACTGTCCCATTCCCCATAAATTAACTGCAGCAGTCAGTTGGTAGAGGATCACAAGTGAGCCCAATTATGCTGCACTGGACTATAATTGGGTTAAAGGGCTGTCTCTTACCTCTGAAATGACAGATGGAGTGATATCTGTCAACCTTTGGAATCAGGAGCTACTCTAGAAGCAGGAGTTACTTATTAGCTGCTGCAGGATTCAGGCACAGAGCACAACCAATCACTGAAAACAGGGAGAGTGAAAACACTTGTCAGAGCAAATGAATAGTTTTGGCTTGTTTCCCTCAGCCAGCTGAGAACAGCCATACTGAATGGCTAAGAAAAAATGTCAGGGAAAACATATTGTAACTTTTTCTGAAGGAAAAGACAAGATAAAGAGGGCCCAAAATGGAAGACATGAAGAAAAAGAAAAGACATTCAAGGAAAATAAAATGCAAGACACCTCACATACCTTGAAAGCAAATGGGATGGACATAATGGTTAAAAGACTGATTTTTTTTTGGTCTCCTTTGCATCATTGAGTTTCATCTTCCTTCCAGATCCCAGTTATATAAATCACTGTTAGACTCACATCAACCAGCCAACATGAATGTATAGAACACTGTCAAGATCCTAGGAAAACAGAAATCAGATAAAATAGAAATACCTCCAAGGAGGATGGGAAGAGGAGAACAGCAAAGAAAATGTTACATCTCCAACAACAAAAGAAGCCACTGCTGGTCAGACTAGCACTGGTGGTGGAGACCTTTGTTATGAAAAAAAAAATTACACTTGTAGTTCAAGGTTCATTATAAGCTAGTTTCACATCAGTTCCAAAATGTTCCTAATGAGAAACAATTTCTTAATCTCAACTCATTAAGAATTAACATTTTGTGATTTTCAAAGTGTCCTTTCAATTTGAAATACTTCAAAACAAGACACAGTTTTTCTGCACATTGGTGTGAGACAGATTTCTTTCTAAGTGTATTTTGATGTTGGGAAAAAGATGGCAATGAATAATAACCACATTTAAAGCTGGATAATAAATTTCCACAGCGTGGCAATGTTTTAAAGACAGAGCTCCCAGCTCTCAGGTGTGATACCTCAGTGGGAAGCAACTGAAGGTTGAATGAATGATTCTGTCCTCTTGTTTACCAGGACTACACATAAAAATGAAAATAAACAGATAAATGAAAGAAAAGAAAGGTGCAAGACATTGCTTTGTCTCCCGGGGTGTAGCTGTAGCTGTTTTATACTCCAAGCTGACCACAGCTGGAGTTGGTGTCCCTTAGCTGCTGGGTTAGTTAGATAAATTCTGCATGCCTGTGTCTGGGATCCATGGTAATGGAGTTAGGTTGCTATGCTATGGAACGTGCAGGAGGGTCCAGGATATGATTGCCAAGGCTACTGCAACTTGGTAGCAGAGGGAAGAAGGAATGCTTGGAGCAAGGAACAAAAGCAAGCAGTGGAACAGTGACAGGGGAGTGCTCAGGTCAGTGGGTACAGGCAGGGCACTGATGCCCCAGGAAAGCTTCCCTAGGAGGGACCACCTGAAAGGCCTAAAAGCAGGGTTGGGAAGGAAGAATATCCTGGGTCCAAGCTAAACAAAAGCAGGGCAGACTCCCACAGATGATCTCTCTCCAACTACTTGTAGATGCAGCTAGTAACTCTGGCCATCCTAACAACAGAGGAAGAGAGGATTTCTGGTTTTCCCCCCTGGCATCCTAAGCAAAGGACTCCTCAGACTGTTGTTTCGGTGCAGAGGATTGCACCTGTCTTCATAGCCAGGGAGGCTGGGAAGTCTGTACCAGTATTTCCCTGGGCATTCTGATGCCAATCAAGTGGACTGCTGCTGCTGCTGCTACCAGCACCCCAAGGGTGCAAAATAAGTTAAAGAAGAAAAGGGGAGAAAAAAAACCAGGTAAAATATCTTAGCTTTTGTATGCTAGAGGGTGTTTTCTGTTCTCTTTGGGTCTCCACATGCCAGCTAAGATGCCCAAAGGACAGAATATTTTAAAGAGCTGGAGCTGAGGCAGGTTTTGTTCTTGTCCAGAATTCCACCTTCAGTGAAAGGACTGATGTAACACACCAGGAAGGAATTATATTCTAGAATATGAACTATATTCTGTTTGCATTCTCTTATGTGCTACCTTATTACAAATGTAATTTGGAAATGTTTGCTTTAAGCAGCTTTCTCTACATTAAATATTCCCCCAATGGTGTCAAACAGGAGAGGTCCTGCTCTGTTAAACAGTGTTAGAAAACTCAGAGCCTAGAAACCCTTTCAATCTAAGGCCAGTAATACCAGAGGAAAATCACACATCATACAGTTGATTTTAATGTCAAAAACCTCCTTATAACCTCTTCAGGTGCAGGGCAGCATTAACTGATTGACTTCTGCTGTGACAGCAGAAATTGTCCTCAAAGAAATTAGCTTTTCTTGGAAAAAGAATCTGATGGTGCACTTCTAAGTTCCTCTGGAAGAACCCAAGTACATAAAAAATCTCCAGTACTCACATTTAGCCTAATGGGTAGGAAACAGACTGTATCAAACTACTGTCATGTCTGTTTCCTTGCATTTCCCCTGGATGTCCCACTGCTGTTCACTGGGGTTTCAGCTCCCAGGCCAGGACACAGCAAGGCATTTGGATGACTGGAAATGATAATAATATTCTCTGATTCTCTGATTCTGAAAGGTGCTAGACAGTTGGAAAGGAAGGCAGCTGCCTCTGCATGATTTAGAAAAATAAGGCATCCTCAGTCCAAGTCCTAGAACATACAGAAAAAAAAGATTCAGTTATAATACCACTTTCTGAAAAAAATAAATAAATTGAGATTACATCTTATTGGATCCCAGCCTTCTCAGTAATTACTGAGTCCAGCATGAGATCTATATGTTTACTTAAGCTACATTAATTAAGATTCAATCAGTTTCTCTTTGATTACCATTTCAGAAAGAGGAAAAAACAAGAGCCCTGCAGTTGAAGCTAGTACAAACAACCCCAAGCCCCAACAATATAAGCTGCAAGGTATGAAAGGCAAGTGAAAAATAAAATCATATATATATATAAATAAGTTGAATGAAGAGAAGACTAAAGGAAAACTAAAAGGAATTGGACAAAACCTGACTGATCAAGATCTTGAAATATTCTTTGTGAACCAATTCTGTATATAGGAGGAGAAAGTAAATTAAAAAACAAAGTTATACTGTCAATTTTAGTTCTCAGACCTGCTTGAAGGTCTTTAGTGTGATGTCTTCTAAGCACACCTGCAGTTTAGGACAAAGTAAGGCTAACACTGTGTGATAATACAACTAAATTCTCACAAATGTCAACTGGAAGGAGGAGTCATTTCAGGAAAAAACACAATTTTATAGATCATATACATATATATATAATTTACAAATGGTAGTAAAAATGCTCTTCATATTTTCATTTTTTTTTTCCCAGCTATGTTTTCAAAACCAAATATGAGTTTTGGTTGAATGACTATTCAAATCGAAAGCAAAATTTGCATTTTAACACCATCTTCTTTGTCCCCAAATAGAGAAGTCCATTCTAAACATCAGAAAGTGACTGTTCTTTGACACACGTGTAAGTTCCCCCTTCCTCATGTGTGCACAATAAAAACAACCAAAAACTGCATTAAAATAGCTGGAATCTTTTGCATGCAGGAGGACTCCTCCAGACAGAACCATGCTGAAAGAATTCACCTGGATTTAGGAGCAAAGGTGGAGCTGGCTCCTTTAAAGTACAAACAGATGTCCTCTGTCCAGCACATAAACCCCAAACCAAAGCAAGATGTGTCTGTTTGCAGTGCCAGCCTCAAGCTCTCCCCTTGCTCAGCTCTGCCAGCTCTACCAGTAATGGGCACGAGCATTAACATCCCAGGGTTTTGTTCTTTGCAGCAAATCACCCCTTGGAGATGGGACTCTGATGGCAGCACAACCCATTACAACTCACACATCAAGAGGCTGATCCACACTTCAGGCTTGGGGTTGATGATCTATCTTTGAAAGGATCTTTCTCAATATTAATCAAATTGGCCCTCTCCCAGCAGAAAATGACTAATGCCTGCCACAGCCAACACACACCCTGCCCTGATTCTGCCCTATAGGGGATCAGGGATAAGATGCATAGGAGAGGGAAGGACTGAGTGTTCCAAATGGCTTCAAAGATAATAGCAAAAAGCAAGCACGTACAGAAAAGTACAGTAAAGTGGTTCTGCTTCTACAAGTCCCAGTGGAAACAGGTATAAGTTGTCTGTGGGACTCTTCTGCCAGGGCTGAGGGGAGGAGGGAGAGCAGGTCCAGCTTCTTCAGTCCCACCTTCCTCCACTCCCTTCAGCATCTTGCACTGGACTCTCTCCAGTAGTTCCCTGGAAAACTGTCCCTCTTGAACTGAGGTGAAATCAGTTTAGGATGATCCTACCACTAAGAGTTAAGCTGGCTTCCCCCATCCTTCATTTACTGGAAAGAAAAGTTAAAAATTCCAAATGACCCTCCAGGATTTAGGCAGAATCTCCATGGCTCAGGCTGCCTTTCACCATCACGTTTTCCTACCGTAGCAAGGGATCTAAAAATGCCTTTTTTTCACCCCCCAGCACTTGGAAGAAGGAACCATTCCAGGATTTCCCACTTTCAGGATGCTCTCCAAGAAGATACATGGTGCTTGGCACATAAAAGCGATGCTGTTTTTATCAGTATGGTCAATGAAACACCAGCAACACCCAAACAGGAAAGAAGATGGCATGTCTGAAGAATATCTCAGAGATTTAGAAGGAAGCCAATTAGAGGCCAACATCAGACACCCACTCAACACTGCTCCCAAATGAAGCTACTAATCCCAAGGCATGATTTGTTAAAGCAGCACTGCAGCCTTTACTTAACAACTTGGAACCCCACCACCCCAGGGAGACAATTATGACTGTAGCAGCAGCCAGTCTTGCTGACCTTAGGAACTGCAGAAGACACCTGCAACTTTTGGTGAGGAGCTGAGTGGAAGGAAGGTGTCCCAAAACACCTCTGTAGAAAGAAAATTCCTGTGAACCAAACCCCTGTGAGAGTCCAAACTGTGTAACAGGGGCTTGCATGTAGCTAGATACCAGGGCAACATGTCCTCTACTTGCTGGTTTGCTTCCCCTGACAGCAGGGATTCAGACTGACCACTAGAACCTGGACCAGCACAGTCCTGCAGCTGGTCAGGAGACACAGCATCACTGCTGGAGCTGTAATACTCCACTACTAGAAAGATACAATCAGCTCAAGAGCCACTGGGTTCACACCAGCTTGGCCACTGTTACAGTAACCAGCAGGATCTACAGCAAGAAATTCTCCTAGTAAATGAGG
This sequence comes from Ceyx cyanopectus, assembly GCA_013401355.1. Taxonomy (NCBI): domain Eukaryota; kingdom Metazoa; phylum Chordata; class Aves; order Coraciiformes; family Alcedinidae; genus Ceyx; species Ceyx cyanopectus. The sequence goes on along the minus strand of VYZU01049036.1, from coordinate 109,499 downwards.
TTGCTTCCAAAGAAACCACATTACCAGATTTTAGCTGCATTGACTCCAAAGATTCCTTCTCAGCTCTTAGGGGGTCCTTGAGACTGGAGATTCCTCAGTGACCTTGGATAGTGAAGTGGGCTGATCCTGTGACTTCATCCACATAAGTGAAGGGATGGCACAGGTCAGAGGTGCAGCCCTGACAGGAAAGCTAAAATCAGCTGCTGACAGGCATGAATGCATACCAATCTGTAATGGAAATAGGATTCTGTCCTCTCTTCCTAGAAACCAAATGCTAATCTTGCATTAGTCTTTAAAAAGAAAAGAAAGAAAAAAAAAAAAAAAGCCAAACCAGCTTTTGCCTAACAAGACAGAAATCTCACCTGCAAGACCAAGATGAATAAAACCAGGATACTGACAGTTTTATCTTCACTTATTTGCACAGTAGCTTCATACCTTCTGGAGAAGAGGCTGTGGGAGCACATCAGCTGCATGAGGGAAAAAACAAGTACCAGTGAGGAAAGCAGAGCAATCTCATGAACAGATTCTGCTTAGAAATGGCTCCGGAGTTACTGCTCCAAGGCTATGAGAGAAAACAGCAGAGGGAAAAAAGCCAAGCCACCAAACAGAGCAGAGATCTTTGTCATTAATTAGTTAGAAACACTCCACAATGATATGATTTATAGGAAGTAAACGTGGAGAGCCTTAGGGGGGATCAAAGGCGTATTAGTGCTCATCTCTGCCTGTACGCAGGGGAAAAGGTCACAGCCAGGGCTAGTCAACCCCCCCAGCAAGGAGTGGAAGGCCTGACCACACCTCTGGGAATTCACTACCAAACCGATACGAACCCTTTTCCACAACCTAAACTCCGAGCTTGTTGCGACCACCAACCCCAGCACAGCCTGCCAGAGGTTCCCTTGACCACTGATCCCCCCCCTCCTCCCGGCAGCTTTCAGGCTGACCTCGGCTTCCCCGGCCGGCCCGAGGGGCTGCGTNATCCACACTTCAGGCTTGGGGTTGATGATCTATCTTTGAAAGGATCTTTCTCAATATTAATCAAATTGGCCCTCTCCCAGCAGAAAATGACTAATGCCTGCCACAGCCAACACACACCCTGCCCTGATTCTGCCCTATAGGGGATCAGGGATAAGATGCATAGGAGAGGGAAGGACTGAGTGTTCCAAATGGCTTCAAAGATAATAGCAAAAAGCAAGCACGTACAGAAAAGTACAGTAAAGTGGTTCTGCTTCTACAAGTCCCAGTGGAAACAGGTATAAGTTGTCTGTGGGACTCTTCTGCCAGGGCTGAGGGGAGGAGGGAGAGCAGGTCCAGCTTCTTCAGTCCCACCTTCCTCCACTCCCTTCAGCATCTTGCACTGGACTCTCTCCAGTAGTTCCCTGGAAAACTGTCCCTCTTGAACTGAGGTGAAATCAGTTTAGGATGATCCTACCACTAAGAGTTAAGCTGGCTTCCCCCATCCTTCATTTACTGGAAAGAAAAGTTAAAAATTCCAAATGACCCTCCAGGATTTAGGCAGAATCTCCATGGCTCAGGCTGCCTTTCACCATCACGTTTTCCTACCGTAGCAAGGGATCTAAAAATGCCTTTTTTTCACCCCCCAGCACTTGGAAGAAGGAACCATTCCAGGATTTCCCACTTTCAGGATGCTCTCCAAGAAGATACATGGTGCTTGGCACATAAAAGCGATGCTGTTTTTATCAGTATGGTCAATGAAACACCAGCAACACCCAAACAGGAAAGAAGATGGCATGTCTGAAGAATATCTCAGAGATTTAGAAGGAAGCCAATTAGAGGCCAACATCAGACACCCACTCAACACTGCTCCCAAATGAAGCTACTAATCCCAAGGCATGATTTGTTAAAGCAGCACTGCAGCCTTTACTTAACAACTTGGAACCCCACCACCCCAGGGAGACAATTATGACTGTAGCAGCAGCCAGTCTTGCTGACCTTAGGAACTGCAGAAGACACCTGCAACTTTTGGTGAGGAGCTGAGTGGAAGGAAGGTGTCCCAAAACACCTCTGTAGAAAGAAAATTCCTGTGAACCAAACCCCTGTGAGAGTCCAAACTGTGTAACAGGGGCTTGCATGTAGCTAGATACCAGGGCAACATGTCCTCTACTTGCTGGTTTGCTTCCCCTGACAGCAGGGATTCAGACTGACCACTAGAACCTGGACCAGCACAGTCCTGCAGCTGGTCAGGAGACACAGCATCACTGCTGGAGCTGTAATACTCCACTACTAGAAAGATACAATCAGCTCAAGAGCCACTGGGTTCACACCAGCTTGGCCACTGTTACAGTAACCAGCAGGATCTACAGCAAGAAATTCTCCTAGTAAATGAGGTTGCTTCCAAAGAAACCACATTACCAGATTTTAGCTGCATTGACTCCAAAGATTCCTTCTCAGCTCTTAGGGGGTCCTTGAGACTGGAGATTCCTCAGTGACCTTGGATAGTGAAGTGGGCTGATCCTGTGACTTCATCCACATAAGTGAAGGGATGGCACAGGTCAGAGGTGCAGCCCTGACAGGAAAGCTAAAATCAGCTGCTGACAGGCATGAATGCATACCAATCTGTAATGGAAATAGGATTCTGTCCTCTCTTCCTAGAAACCAAATGCTAATCTTGCATTAGTCTTTAAAAAGAAAAGAAAGAAAAAAAAAAAAAAAGCCAAACCAGCTTTTGCCTAACAAGACAGAAATCTCACCTGCAAGACCAAGATGAATAAAACCAGGATACTGACAGTTTTATCTTCACTTATTTGCACAGTAGCTTCATACCTTCTGGAGAAGAGGCTGTGGGAGCACATCAGCTGCATGAGGGAAAAAACAAGTACCAGTGAGGAAAGCAGAGCAATCTCATGAACAGATTCTGCTTAGAAATGGCTCCGGAGTTACTGCTCCAAGGCTATGAGAGAAAACAGCAGAGGGAAAAAAGCCAAGCCACCAAACAGAGCAGAGATCTTTGTCATTAATTAGTTAGAAACACTCCACAATGATATGATTTATAGGAAGTAAACGTGGAGAGCCTTAGGGGGGATCAAAGGCGTATTAGTGCTCATCTCTGCCTGTACGCAGGGGAAAAGGTCACAGCCAGGGCTAGTCAACCCCCCCAGCAAGGAGTGGAAGGCCTGACCACACCTCTGGGAATTCACTACCAAACCGATACGAACCCTTTTCCACAACCTAAACTCCGAGCTTGTTGCGACCACCAACCCCAGCACAGCCTGCCAGAGGTTCCCTTGACCACTGATCCCCCCCCTCCTCCCGGCAGCTTTCAGGCTGACCTCGGCTTCCCCGGCCGGCCCGAGGGGCTGCGTTGGCATCCGAACCCTGCGCAGCTTCCCCCGCCTCCCTCGCTACCACGGCCTTCCCTTCCTCCGGGGGGAGGACCTGCCGGGGTAGGTGGGGACTACCGGGGTAGGTGGGGACTCCCCGCGGCCCGGCCTCCTCCGCAGCCCGGGGACCTTCCCCGCAGCTTGAAGGAGAGCCGCGCTGCCCCGGGAGCCGGGGGGGGGGGGCGGCACCCACACACCCACCCCCAACCTCCCCTTTCCTCCTCCTCCGCCCGCTCCCGCCGTCTACAAACCCCCTGCCCCGGAGTAACCGCAGCGGGGGAACCTGCGGCAACCCGTTCTCCCTCAGGGGGCCACCCGCGCTCCCTCAGGGGGGCAACCCGCGCTCCCTCAGGGGACACCCCGCTCTCCCTCAGGGGCACACCCCGCTCTCCCTCAGGGGGACACCCGCGCTCCCTCAGGGGGACACCCCGCTCTCCCTCAGGGGGGCAACCCGCTCTCCCTCAGGGGGACACCCCGCTCTCCCTCAGGGGGACACCCCGCTCTCCCTCAGGGGCCTCCCTCCGCCACCCTCCCCGAGCAGCCGCCGCCGCCGCCTCACACCCCAGGCGGCTCGCACAGGGCGCTTCCCCCGCGGGAGGCGTCACCCCCTCAGAACAGCCCAGCGAGGGCATCTCGGCGGGTGTCTCCCCGCTCCCCCAACCCCTTCCTCATTTCAATCCCGCAACCCCCTCCTCATTTCTCTCCCTCCCCGAGCACGTCCAAGGCAAGCGCGGCGCCCCCCCCC
>VYZU01049036.1:72926-104105 GCA_013401355.1 Ceyx cyanopectus | reverse complement strand
CCCCCCCCCCCGCCCGCCTGTGCCGGGCTGCTGGCGGTCCCGGGGAGCTCGGCACACACACGGGCTCCGGCGGTGGAGGAGGCAGCGCTGACATCAACATGGCCGACATTTTTTCCCTGTGTGTGTGTGTGTGTGTGTGAGCAGCAATGAACTGTGGGGGATATTTATTCAAGTTGGGAAGAAGTGACAGCAACTCCCAAGGAGAGTTCAGCTTGGAAAGGGGAGGGGTGGGGGGGGGGGAGGGGGGAAAGGAGCGATTGCAGCATGGAGAGTTTGGAGTTGGAAGCAGACGGAGCTTCTCTCGGCTCTGTCAGTGCTGGGACACACACGAGGGGGAAGGGGGTGGTGGGTCCATGCCCCAGGACAGTGAAGCTGTTGGAGGTCGCTTCCCAGTGCACTCGGCTTCTATCTAGAAAGGGCTGTGGGAGAGCAGTGGCAGTAGCTGTGAGGTTTGCCCAGCAGTGACTTCACTGAAAATTTGCCCCGTGGAATGAATCAGAAATGTTGTGCTGGGTGGGGAGCTTGAAGACATGCCCATCTCTTACAGAACACCCCTGGATGTTAACTTCCAAGGTGTTTTGGGAGCTGCATGCAGCAAGGAGGGTGCTTTGTAGTCCAGGAGGAAAGCAAAGCTCAGAGGTGGAGAATAAGTCTTGTCACGTTTCTCTTTTCAGGCTGGCTGGAAGGAAAACCACGCAACGTTTATGAATGAACTGAAAAACCTTCAAGCTGAAGGACTTACGACTCTTGGCCAGTCCCTAAGGACAGCTTTTGATTTATTAAATTTAAATAGATTAGTAACTGGCATAGACAACTATGGGCAGGTAGGTTGACGATTGGTAGGTGGAAAAATTGGAAACCACCAAGTTCCCAGAGACAACAATTAGCTAGTTGTCCAAAGTGGCATCTTCAGGAAACGCTTGTGGGGGCTTCTCCAAAAGTAAGCAGAGCTCAGTTTGAAGAAATACAGTTGCTGGGTATAGTTTGGGACCCAACTTCTGATTTATTTCATTTCAGAGAATCCCCAGTTTTTGTGATCAAGCTGACCACCTTGGTTTAAACATTAGGCTTTTTTGTTTGGTTTTGTTTTGTCAGATCTGTGTTCCAGGACCTTAGCTAGTGGGCTGGTGAAAACTTTGCTTTCTCTGTAGTACAGTTGGAGAGCTGAACCATTTTTCTAACACCACTGCCTTTCCCCAAGTACTGAATGGAGCACAACTTTGCCCAACCCCTTGATTTCCAATGAGTTTACTCCAGCTTTTCTCTGCATACCTGTGTTTTAAAACCCTGCCTGTCTGTCAGAGCTTTGAGAAGCTCTGCTTTTCTCATTCTACATTTGCAGCTGTTTCAAACAGGACTTCCTTTTGGGGTGGGCCAGCATGCCCTTGCTCAGTAGTAGGAGTTACTAAAAGACAAACTCTAGGTTAAATAAGTGTTTTAGGAAGCATACCCAGTTCTTTCTGGGATTGGACCAAACCCTGAATTGGCTTTACATAAAGGACATTATTTGTTTCACATAAAGGACATTATTAGCATTGGACAGAGTATATCTTGGATTTTCCACGTGGAATGTACTAACTTTGATCTCCCCATTTTGCTTCTTGTTCTCATGTGCTGCTCCCTCTAGTATCTGAGGTTTAGTTGCTGCTCTTGGTATTTAACAGGAGAATGTGGTTGTGAAAATAAGTTCCCTTTCTCCCCCTCCCTTTTCCAGTCTCAGCAGAGTCTATGTGATAACATGCCATGTTTGTTTGGGAAGGAAGTTTCTCTCTCATGTTGTATTGTATGGCTTTGCCACTAGGTGATCCAGCGAGCCTAAACATTTTTAAAATGCCAGTTTAGTGATGAAATGTAAAAAAAAAAACCCAAACCAAACCCAAGTGCTAGTTCCACACATGGTATTTTTTTTTTGTCTGTTGCCATCTGCTATCCTCTTATACATCTGTGTGCTCATCTTCCCCATTTTCTGCTGTTTTTGTTTAGTTACATGATCTATACAGAGCTTTTTTCAACACACACACAAGAAATACTTGCTCTTTCCTGTTGCTCCTGATAATTCTCCCACTCTCAGCCCATGCCAGAGGAAAGTATCTGTTCTCAAGTCCTCAATCATTGAGTTGTCCTGACTTTTGCCTCCCTGGTAGTGTTCATTACTGCAGATAGTTGCTCTTTTGTCTGTGGAGCAATGATATTTTTCTCCATCTGATCTGTTTTGGTTACCAGTCTCTCTCTGGGCTTGAACCCACTCCTGGTTTGTGTGTGTTTCACACTGTTGCACACGTGGGGCTGGTTGTTGAAGAGGTATTCACATGTGCAGTCAGGTGGCCAAACAGAAACTAACTCTCTTTAGTGTTGTCAAAAATAGATGAATATATTGCAAGTGCTGGGTCCATCTGCTGCTGGAGTCACAGGTTCTCATTTTGCCTCTGCTAATCAAAGTTTTTTTCATAACTAGATCAAATTCTGGAGCACTTAACTGGTCCTTTAGTGCTCCCAGAATGATGTCCAGTGCAGTTGACACCAGACTGACCACTGTGTCATGTTTCCCTGTCAGTTTCCTGCAGTTTGTGTTTACTACCTAAAATTTAACTGGGTGTGTAAACATACACTGAGAAACCTAAAACTCCAGGATAATTAACTTGAGGAGAGTGCTTAGTGGCCTTTGAAACAGTTTTCACTCAGAACATAAAGTGCTGATTCACTTTTTTAAAGGCAGCTACAAATATTAAGACCATAAAACATTTGAGTACTTCACTAAAATATAGCAGGCAGGTGTTTGAAGAGAGATTATCTTAAGAGTAGGAAGGGAAGACAGTTTTAAAATGCAGCATTTAGATGCCCTTAGATGTGAAATAATAAATCTAAACTTTTATTAAGCTTCTCTCTGGAAAACTGCTTGACATGACTATCACACTTGTTTTTATTTTTATTTTTAATTTATTGACAAGCTTCTAAGATATTTGCCAAGACAGCTTGTTTCACATGGATGAATTGTAAAGCAGATTTTTCTGTTAGGTACAAATGACATGACCCAAGGCTGATGGGGTTGTCCACCAGCATGGTGTCCCCCTGGTGAGCAGGAACCCTTAGTTTCAGTGGCAGGGTGTCTCACTCTACTGGATTTCTTTCAAAGTAGACCAGAATTCTCCATCAGCTGACTTCCAGAACAAGAGGGATGGCTGAACAGTCACTGAAATTGAGGAAAATCTCCATCTTTTCTTGCCACGCTGATGTTTGGATTTTTATTATCAGTGTTTATCATATTTTTCAGTGAGTCCTGACTCAGTTGCTCATGAAGATTGAGTTACCAAGTCCACAGCTGCATTAACTGGTCACAGTATTTCCCATTCAGCTCTGCTGTCAATTTATTTAGATTAAGAACCTGTAAGATTTTTTCCATAAGCTGTTTCTTATATTAACACTCTAGTGTGGCTTAGAAACCCTTTCTCTTAATAGTGTTGCTAGCTCCACATTTTTGTCAGGGTTTTTGTTAATGACAAAATATTTGGGAAATGACACATATTTTAAGGTGTAAATTTAAATTTTCATAGCACTTTCAGAGTGATAAATTCTGTATTGATAATTAATAATAATAATTATGAGTTAATAATAACATTTTTTCCCCCCATAGTATGTTTTGAACTGATTATGATAGAAGAATGAACCTTCCAATAGGGTGTCAGCATTTAGTGTTTGCTAAAAATAGTGCTCCTCTTCACCTTCTCCATTTTTATAGAAACCTTAGGAAAAACAGGATTTGAATGTCTTCAGAAAAAAAGCCATTTAAACACATTAACTTCATTAAGGGCTCACTGTCATATCACACAAAATGTCCTTCATTAGCCCAGTTTCCATTTAGCTAATTGACTTTGCTGTCATTTTTTCCTCAGTTCAGCCTCTCCATTGCTGCAGGTAGTTGGAAATACTTTTTAGCAGCAAAATTTTCTCTCTAAATACACTCCTAAAACATTGTTGTGGCTTGTTCAGCAGCAGTCACTGAATAGTTTTGAGGGGGGCAAATCAGTTCTAGTTGCTGGAAGGGTTAAATACTGAGAGATTTGGGAATGGAAAGAGAACACATGAAAAATGGAGCTGTTTAATAGTCAGATATAAACAAATGTTTGAACTGAACCATCTGTTACTTGCAGTTTTAGACTGACCCCTGAGTCTAAGGTAGGTAAAATAGGTGTCTGGGGAGGGGGGGGGGGGCGTGTTTTGACCAAACACAGCACTGACAAAACTTGGTTCTGATGGGTGTTTAATTCCTAAACCTCCTGATTTTGTGGCACCCTGTCTGCTTCACCTTGCCCATTGTTATTTGTGCAATGAAGGCCTCTTGGTATTTTTTTTTCTTGGTATTTTTTATTTTTCCTCCCAGCAATATTGCATAGAATGAGAGGATAAGATGTACTTAGCTAGTACAAAAGTGGTTAAGTTGATATATCAGGGTATTTTTCCATATTTTTTTTTTCTAGGGTGAAATTTTGCTTTAACATGACTGCTACAAACTGCTTTTCAATAACAAACTTTTCCTATCACTAGAGTACCTTGCACATCTTCAGCATAGTTATTCTTGCTCTGCTAAGAAGGGCTGAGAGATGAGTTTGGCTTTTAAACTAATTTCATACAACAAAAGCACGATTAGTTGTTTTGAATGAAAAAAAACCCAGACTAATACAATGCTTCTGCAACACAAGTGGACTTGGGATGAGTGTTTTTTATTCATGGTGATTGCTAAGGTGCTTTCTGGATTTTGGTTGGGTTTTTTCTTCCCCAAGGGTTTTATTCCATACCATATATGACTGAAAAATACCACCTTAGGTTAGCTGCTACTAGATAGTTGCTTTCTATATAGTCCTGAATATATTTATTAATTATCCCCTTGCATTGCCAGGTTGTTTTGGGTATTTCTTTTTTTCCAGTTGGTTTGTGAGGATTGTTTTCATGTCTCCTTGTTCTCAAAAGTCCAAATCCTTCCAGACTTACCTTGGATCATAAGCACTGCACTGGAACTGCCTGTGTGGAGTGAGCATCCCACTTTGGAACCAGACTGTGGGTTGGCATTTCTTGCTTTGTCAGCTGCCCAGGCAGTTTGCTTCTCCTGCTGGCTGCTAGGAGCAGAGGTTTGCACTTTGAGATCAGTTTCCACACTTTTTTTTGGGTCTGGACCCCCAGAGCCCCCTTCCCAACAAAAATAACAGAGTTTTCCCAGAATCACAATATCAGGGTTGGAAGGGACTAGAAGATCATCTAGTGCAACCCCCCTGCCAGAGCAGGGTCACCTAGACCAAGTCTAGTTTTGGACACTAGGAAGCTTAAGCAGAAATCTAGGGAAGAATTTCACACAATCTCTTGTTTTCTCTAGATTAGAACTGGTTTTAATGTAAACATGTTAATATCAAAGATATATATATGAAGTGCTGGCTGAAAGTCAAGCTTTCTCACCTCCTACATGATGAAATTCAATATATTGCTTCTGTTTCCTACTTCTTAAAGATGCCATGGTGTCCAGTCTGGAAATGTTTAGTTACTTTTGGTTTACTTGTATCCTTTAATCTGAGCTATGACAGGCAATTTTGCGAGTGTTTTTTATTCATGTTGCAAGGTGGAGCTGCCTTTCAACCTTCCCACAGCATCAGAGTTCACTGAAAATCTCAGTAATAATAATCACATATTATTGTTGTGATAAGTGTTGTTAAAAATCACTTGTCTAGTTCAAATCCAGTATATTTTTGAAGCATTTAACAGTTGAAACAAGCTTACATGACATACTTTTTTTCTTCCCCTGATGAAAAGACCCATAAATCAGCTTCACTAGCAGAAAGTACATGTCCTTGTGTTCTGAATATCAAATATGCTTTGACCACTTTGATTCTTTCAGTGCTCAGTATTTAAATAAATTGGATTTGGAAGGGGCAGTGCCATCACTTATTCCTTGTGGCTTTGAGTTTTGAAGGTCAGGTGAGTGTATTCATGCTGCCAGAGCTGAAGCAGATGATGCAGGTGTCTGCTCCTCTTGGATTCACTTAAAAAATCATCAAACAATGAAGATTCAGCCAAGAGAGAAATTTTTAGTAGTCCTAACTTTCTAGCTGGAGCAATTAATTTGCCCCAAGTCATTCTAGGCTCCTTGGTTGGTTCATGATCCATAGTTTTTTTTTCATGATCCACAAAGTATTTGTGTTTTTTTAAATGTATTTGCACTTCATCCCAGCCACTGGTCAGGGGAGGAAAGCAAATACATCAAAATAAAGAGCTGGGAGTTTGGTTATCTTGCAAAGCATTAGCATTTCCCCCTTCCCACTGTCTCTGTTATGTTTATTCTCTTTAAGTTTGTTTTACAAACAGTTGCATCATGTAAAAATCAGCTAGAAGTTGTGATCACAGCTGCTTTGTTGCTTATATATTTCAATTAATTTAATGTAAATTCTTCCCTTTCGGGGATTATCACCTCTCTGTCACATCAATGCTTATAATTTTAATTTTTAATGCTTTTTGCTCTTCATGTCAGTGCTTTTCTTCACTGATCAGTTCACTCTGTTCAGTCCATGTTGGTTGTTCTGAGATTGCCCCACACTCGTGAAAGGCTCAAAGCCCAAATGGTTCTTTGAAACTTAGCAAGGACTAAGTTTAAATTGGGGCACTGAGAAGTGAATCAGGAAGCTGTTACTTTATATAATTATTTAGAACTTACTTAAATTTCTTCTTAGGTGAAAGAAACAGGCCAAACCTTTGTGTTCAAGTGGCATTTCTGAAACTCAGTGATGTTGGGGATGCTGTGGCTTGGACTTGTGGAGACATCAGTGTACCTTCAGATTTGAANTGGAAGGGACTAGAAGATCATCTAGTGCAACCCCCCTGCCAGAGCAGGGTCACCTAGACCAAGTCTAGTTTTGGACACTAGGAAGCTTAAGCAGAAATCTAGGGAAGAATTTCACACAATCTCTTGTTTTCTCTAGATTAGAACTGGTTTTAATGTAAACATGTTAATATCAAAGATATATATATGAAGTGCTGGCTGAAAGTCAAGCTTTCTCACCTCCTACATGATGAAATTCAATATATTGCTTCTGTTTCCTACTTCTTAAAGATGCCATGGTGTCCAGTCTGGAAATGTTTAGTTACTTTTGGTTTACTTGTATCCTTTAATCTGAGCTATGACAGGCAATTTTGCGAGTGTTTTTTATTCATGTTGCAAGGTGGAGCTGCCTTTCAACCTTCCCACAGCATCAGAGTTCACTGAAAATCTCAGTAATAATAATCACATATTATTGTTGTGATAAGTGTTGTTAAAAATCACTTGTCTAGTTCAAATCCAGTATATTTTTGAAGCATTTAACAGTTGAAACAAGCTTACATGACATACTTTTTTTCTTCCCCTGATGAAAAGACCCATAAATCAGCTTCACTAGCAGAAAGTACATGTCCTTGTGTTCTGAATATCAAATATGCTTTGACCACTTTGATTCTTTCAGTGCTCAGTATTTAAATAAATTGGATTTGGAAGGGGCAGTGCCATCACTTATTCCTTGTGGCTTTGAGTTTTGAAGGTCAGGTGAGTGTATTCATGCTGCCAGAGCTGAAGCAGATGATGCAGGTGTCTGCTCCTCTTGGATTCACTTAAAAAATCATCAAACAATGAAGATTCAGCCAAGAGAGAAATTTTTAGTAGTCCTAACTTTCTAGCTGGAGCAATTAATTTGCCCCAAGTCATTCTAGGCTCCTTGGTTGGTTCATGATCCATAGTTTTTTTTTCATGATCCACAAAGTATTTGTGTTTTTTTAAATGTATTTGCACTTCATCCCAGCCACTGGTCAGGGGAGGAAAGCAAATACATCAAAATAAAGAGCTGGGAGTTTGGTTATCTTGCAAAGCATTAGCATTTCCCCCTTCCCACTGTCTCTGTTATGTTTATTCTCTTTAAGTTTGTTTTACAAACAGTTGCATCATGTAAAAATCAGCTAGAAGTTGTGATCACAGCTGCTTTGTTGCTTATATATTTCAATTAATTTAATGTAAATTCTTCCCTTTCGGGGATTATCACCTCTCTGTCACATCAATGCTTATAATTTTAATTTTTAATGCTTTTTGCTCTTCATGTCAGTGCTTTTCTTCACTGATCAGTTCACTCTGTTCAGTCCATGTTGGTTGTTCTGAGATTGCCCCACACTCGTGAAAGGCTCAAAGCCCAAATGGTTCTTTGAAACTTAGCAAGGACTAAGTTTAAATTGGGGCACTGAGAAGTGAATCAGGAAGCTGTTACTTTATATAATTATTTAGAACTTACTTAAATTTCTTCTTAGGTGAAAGAAACAGGCCAAACCTTTGTGTTCAAGTGGCATTTCTGAAACTCAGTGATGTTGGGGATGCTGTGGCTTGGACTTGTGGAGACATCAGTGTACCTTCAGATTTGAAGTCTGATGGTTTATTAAGTCTTATGATATATTAATTATTCCTTTAGCATTCATCATCCCAGCCTGAATGTGCTTCCTTGACACACATCCCTGCTCTTTTCCCACATGCACTATCCAAGGTGGAGATTTAGTTACTCCAAAATGATAATTTTTTGCTTTGAATCTCCTTTGCAGGCTGTTATGGGGTCTTTTTTTTTTCTTTTTTTTTTTTTCTGGCACATTCAATGCCAGACTTGGAAACACAGAATGGGAAGTTATGAGCATCTATAAAAGTGATACTAAGCACAGAAATGTTGTTTTTTTGTTGTTGTTGCACATTTCAAGATGGATATGCAATGAAATAATTGCCTATAGAGTGCAAACTTGCCAGCTCAGGCAAAGCAAACAGCTGAGAATATTGAATATATTCAGCTTCAGTATATTTCTATGTTGTTGGGGTTTTTTTTGTTTGTTTGGAAAAGGGTTTGGTGTCTTGTGCAATTCAGCTGTTTTGTCTGATATCACTTCTATAATTAGATATTATTTGATATATAATTATATAGTGGATCTTTGATTTTTGCTGTATGGCTTTCAGTTACATGAAAGGGTTATGTATGTTGAATGTTTGTGACAGAGCCCTCCAAAAGATGGGAAATCAGTGGCAAAAAAAAGGGGAGAAGTGGAATGATTGTCCCTGGTCTCAGAAACCACGTTGAATTAAACAGTTAATTCAACAGATTGGGCTTCAGTGATTATTTCTTTTTTTATACTTACACCTAACTCTAAATTGTGTACACATTTAAGAAAATATTTCCCTGTTTCTAAGTAATATTTCCCTGTTTCCACATATTTGAGGTGGCATCAGAGCACATCTGAGTTGATCTTGTTCCTCCATCCCCTCCTAGGCTGGATTTCTCTTAGCTCCTGCCCCCTCTGCTGGATAGCTTTCCAATTGCAAAGGGAGAAACAGGATGGAGGTGAGGGACTCTGATGGGTTAATTAACTGGGGATTCATTCTATATTAAATAGAATGCCTTCAAGGAGGGAAGAGGCTCCACTAAATGCTACATGAATGTTTTAGACAATTCATGATGCTGCTGAAGTAGAACTGAAGTTCCTAATTATATCAAAAGTGAAAACTAGGATGGATTTGGACCATCTGTTTTGGTTTGTTGAAGTTCAAGCTCAGTGTTTTAATATTTTTAAGCTGTTATAGTTAAAAAAAAAAAAGAGCTTTAAATAATTTACCAGCGTTCTGACTTGGAGATTTCATTTTCAACTATTGTTTTTGAACAATGGCTGCTTGCAAATTAAAAATAAATGAGCATTTATGAGAATCTTGACCTTTTAAATCTAAAAAAAAATCAGTTGTAAAAACTGGTAGTGAAATTTTTGTATTTCCTGCTCAGGTGACTAAATTTACTGGCAATTAGGTCTGATACCTCTGAAAATAAAAAGGCTGTGCTCAGCTAATCTGTGGGCTGAATGTGCAACACAACTGCAGTTAAATATTCTGATTTAGTCAAATGAAAGCACCTTTTAGATGTTTGATCATGATCTGAAAATGTTTGTTTTTTTTCCCCAGTGATCAGTAATGTGTTCTGTTATAAAGATGCCCTTTATTCCAGTTTCCATTTATTTTCAACTTCAAGCCTTTCTTGGACATGAAGCTTTTGTGCTACTACTTATTTCTTTTTCTAGTAGTTGCTTGTTGAACATGTCATTTTTAGCCTCTGACTTGGCATTTTTTGGGTCATATTTCCACCTCAGCTAGTAAGTTTTTCAGCACTTTGAACTCTTAATATTTAAATGTGTGCATTGAGATAACTGCAGTGTTAAATATTTTTTTCTCTTAATGCATATATCATGATCTCTACTTCCACATCTAGTTCTTGAGTTGCTTTACCTGAGCACTTGGAGGAAGAAATCATCCACTGCACAGGTCACATCCTTAGAAACTCTAAAAGATGGGCTGGGGATGAAGGAATTTCTCCCTCAGATAGTTTTCCTGCTGTGTGTATGTGTGTGTTCAAGCTTAATCTCTCATTTCTTATGATTACATCATAATTCCAAGCCCAAAGTGTTGAAATTTAAGGGTAAAATAAATAATATAACTGAAGTACACAGTGGTGTTTAATATTGAGGGTATCTGGATAATAGGAGTTGTCAGCCTAAATACTTTACTTCCATTTGGACCAGAACATTGACTTAAAGAGTTTATGCTATCCTATAGCAAAGGTCTCATTCTTTTTATCAATTTATTTTTGCCATTATTTATTAGCAGTAAAATGACATTATTTTTATATTCAGTATTCCTAAGAAAAATACCCTTTTCCTCTAGTGAGAAACCCTGCTTCCAGTTTTCCTTTGGCTCAATCTAATGAGCTTCCAGCTGTTGTTTTGCAGTGGTGGTGAACTATTAGCTGGCAGAACTGTGCTTTACAACTCATTTCCTAAGAATATTTAGCTTATTTATTTTAATTAAAATAGTGTTTTGAGAGTCCTCCAGTTCTTTCAAGTAACTGTTTAAATTCAATCCAAGGATGGAGTTTTATGTGTGTATTTGGGTTTTTTTGTTGTGTGTTTATTTTTTGGGGGGTTTTGGGATTTTTGTGTGTGTTGTTTTGGTTGGTTTTTTTTAAGTTTTTTTTTAGGGTTTTTTAGGGTTTGTTTTTAGTTTTTTTATTATTATTTTTAGTATTTTTTTTCAGGTGGTTGTTGCTTTGTTTAGTTTTGTTTGTTTGTTTTTTTTACAGCTAGACTAGTTAAATGTCATGATGGAACCACAGAATAGTTTGCTTTGTATGTTTCCTCCTGAAATGACTCCTACAGAAAGTTTATTTTCCAAGTCTTTGTTTTTGAAGCATGGACAAGCCACTTTGGCCAAACTAACTGATACTCCTCATTGTTCCTCAAGTCTGATATTAACCATTTTTCCATGCTTTTAGTGAATAGAGATACATTCACTGAAATATTTTGGGTCTTATTGTTTTGTCAGTGGCTGTTTAATGACTGAATAACAGCTTATGAATTTGTGGCAGCATTTAAAATTAATTGTTTGGGTTTTTTTCCCCTCCCACCCTTAGGGAAGAAACCCCTTTTTTCTGGAGCCAGCAATAATTATCACAGTTACTGATGGAAGTAAATTAACTACTACCAGTGGGATCCAAGAAGAGGTGAGACCTGACTTCTGTTTACAATGAATGTTGTGTTAGAAGAGTGTTTACAGTAGGAGCATAAATGAGTCCTCAAAAATATGTTTATTAAAAGCTTAAAGTTGCATGGTTTTTTATTTTTTGTAATTGGAGGTAATTTTATGCACTAACACTGCAAAAATCCAAGTAGCTCACTTTCCTTGCATCTGATGGAAGCATTTAGTGCAAGTATTGATCTTAGTTTGTTATTTCTATCCAGAGAGTTCATGGCTTTTCAAATATGTTAGGAGAAGAAATTAATTTCTGCAAAGCTTATGTGCCTCTAATTGGTGTAAAACTTAAGTTCTTTATGTGTAGTTCTTTATTAACTAATGATTTCCCAAAGGATGTGGCCACTAGGGAACATGTGAAATAGCTGCTTTTCACACTAGGCTCTTAAAGTGATTATCAGGACATGACTGATTTGATTATAATCTCAGATAAGAGCTGAAGAAATGTATTTCCAATTAAATCTGGAGAGCAGTTGAAAATAGGAGATTAACTGGTGGAACTGGAGTACCTGCTCAGACATCTGCCAGCCTCACTGGTGGCAACTGCTAGGCACTGAGCTGCTTGGAATTACCATTTGGAATCCTTTTTTTCCCAAGTGGAAGAGGTCACTAGGGACAGGATTGGTCTGAGCAGCTCAGTGACAACTGGCAACCAGTTCTTCCTTGCATGGGGAACTCTGGATGCTGTTATTACCTACAAGTGACAACTCATTTTGCATTACAGGCTTGATTTTAATCTTAATCTCTGCTTTTTACTTGAGTTGTGGGCTGTACCCAGCATACAAGGTATCATCTCTACCTTCTGATTCTATCACTGCTACATGAACTCACTTGTTGCAGCTGAGTCATCCTGAGTGCTGATCCTGGCACTGAGGCTTTTTTTGTGCAGCTCTACCCAAATTCTATTTCACCTGGAGGAATCTTAGATTAACATTACATTACATTTTTATCTTGGAGAACTGAGGAAAAGATTGAGCTGAGAATGGGCTTGTTCTACAGAAAACTGAACAAAATACCTGTAAAATACTCTTCTGAAGGTTAAATCAGGTTTAAAAAGTGGTTATTCCCACTTGGGTTGGAACTCTGGCTTCTTGCAGATTCCTCACCTAACCACTAGAAACTGAAAAGGAAAGCAGTGGATTTCTGGGTGCTTTGGACTGTATAAAGCTTTGGAAGTGTTGATTAAATGCATCTTGCATGTAATGTCTGGAACCTGAATCAAAATCTACATTCCTGTGGCAAGGTTATTAGTTCATACAGGTGAATTGTTGTCACTAACTTTATCATTTCCTTTTTAAGCCAGTATATTCACAGATTGGAATTGCTTTTCAGCTCCATTTACCTCTCAATTCCCCTCTCCCTGGAAGTGAGTTGACTAAAGAGCCCTTCAGATGGGATCAGAGGCTGTTTGCTCTGGTGCTGAGGCTGCCTGGGATCACAGCACCAGAGTCTGAGCAGGTGACAGGGGTACCAGTGGATGACTCTGCAATCACACCTATGTGTGAAGTCACAGGAGGTGAGTGCCCTGGGTGCCTTTGGTAGTCAACACTATGGAAAATTAATTCCATTTAGCTCTGGGAGAATATTTCATAGAACCACAGAAAGTTAGGAGTTGGAAGGGAGCTAGAAGATCATGTAGTCCAACCCCCCTGCCAGAGCAGGGGCACCTAGACCAAGTCACCCAGGAACAGATCCAGGGGGGGCTGGAATGTCTCCAGAGCAGGAGACTCCACAACCTCCCTGGGCAGCCCCCAGGCCCTTTTTGGCCATGAGGGCATGTTGTTGGCTCATGGTCACCTCCTGTCCACCAGGACCCCAGGTCCCTTTCTCCAGAGCTGCTCTCCAACAGCTCAGCCCCCAGCCTGTACTGATCCATGGGGTTGTTCCTCCCCAGCTGAAGGACTCTACACTTGCCCTTGTTCAATTGCATTCAATTTCTCCCTGCCCAGATCTGGTAAGTTCTTAATTGTCAAAACTCTGAACTCCCATCTAATAAAACTGAAGGCATTTAGAGGGGATGTGACAAAAAGCAAGCAAAAGGATTTCAAAAGCATTCCAACAGGATTTGCTTGCACTACTTTCTGACTGCAATGTAGGAAACTTTGGGGACAGTCAGATGTTGCTGTCTGTCACAAGGGGGAGCCCATTGTCCATGAATGCCACCACGAGCTTCAATTAAAGCAATTAAGCACCTAAAACTCAGACATCTCCAATGAGGTGCATGCAACCCTGTCCCTAAGCCTGCCTTGCTGCTTGAAGTGTTCACCAGAAGCTCCCAAATCAGGGATCCAGCATGTGGCTGCATGTGGCAGGTGAGCAGTTGGGAGTGATGCAAGGGGAAATTAAGGCAGAAACACTGAAAATCCTTAACCTTGACTGTTTGATTGCAGGTCGATCCTACTGTGTGTGCTCTCCAAGGATGCTCAATCAGTGTCTGGAGTCACTGGTGCAAAAAGTGCAGAGTGGAGTAGTAATACACTTTGAAAAAGCTGGACCAGATCCCTCACCAATTGATGGTACCTGACATTGCTTTTGCACTGTGGTAGTCAGTGGCAGGGATGACTATCAGTATCACTTAGGGAAATTAATGTGATTGTTGCCAAAACAAAAGTATTGTGTTTTAAAAGACAATACATCAGGAAGGACCTGCTGCATCACAAATAGTTGTATTTTTTCCACAATACTGGCTCTAGCTGCTACACTCTGTAAAACTACATTGGGTAGGTTTTTTTTTACATTGCCATGGCACTCAGCTGGTCTTAAATGAAGTCATTCAAGTCAATAATTAAATGGTTTATGAATTTCAAGCAGTTTTCAACCAGCCAGAGGTGTAAATCTGTGGCTTTCTATCTTTATCCTTTTGTGATTAATGTTTAAAGTGGCTGTTTTAAGTTCAAATAGCAAATAACTATGCAGTGCTAACTTGTTCCAAAAGGTTTAGGGTGTTCCTAAGAAATGTTAGTGGGATTCCTTCAGTCCTGCTTTGCTGCAATAAATCTTAGTCCAGCAGTATTTGGTGTGTGATGACAATGGGAGGAGAAAGAAACTGAGACTGATGAAGCCTTTTTCTTCTGTAGATGGGCAGGTGGAGATATCCAGACCCTTTGGACCCCAACCTTGGCACAGCTGTCACAAACTAATTTATGTCAGACCAAACCCTAAAACTGGGGTTCCTATAGGTCACTGGCCTGTTCCTGAATCCTTTTGGCCAGATCAGAATTCTCCAACATTGGTATGTACTGAAGTTTGGTGAAGCAGATGGTTTGTGGATGGGGGAGTATTCCAGGATTTCATTGTCACTGATTGATTTATTTTCTTTCTCTTGAGATACTCATTATAGCTCCTGTTCTACTGACCCAAGACAGAATGACACATGCAAACCTGTGTTTCAGTTTTCAGGCATACAGTTTTAATTTTCATCACACATAAAAAATCAACTTTCCCTTCCAGCAAAAGAAATTTCAGATCTGTGGTTCACTTAAGCTTGAAACCCAAGGCATAAAGGCTTTTTTTTTTTCCCGTGATTAATGATAAAAATCCAAACAGATTGCTTGAATTGAAAGAATTTTTTACAAGCCATCTTATGAAGTGTCCTTCTGAAGCTTGTTTTGGGTTGGTTTTTTTTTGTTTCTGAATTCATGCTGCTCTTGCTCAGATTGAATTTTGTAAATTAAATTGACAAGAAGGAAAAGTGCTGGAAGAAATCAGCAAATGCTCAAGTCCATGGCCTTTAGAAATGAAAATCCCTTCAGATTTTCAGTCAAGGCCAACATTACACCTAATTGCTTGGGATTAATGAACAAGAAACATGAATCTTGAATTGAACAGGGTCCTATTTGCAGAGCAGCTGTGTTTTTCAGTTGTCCCATTGGAATTGTTGTGCAGTTACTAACAGTGGGCTGCTTGTGTTTAGCCACCCCGCACCTCTCATCCCGTGGTGAAATTCTCCTGCACTGACTGTGAGCCAATGGTCATTGACAAACTGCCTTTTGATAAATACGAGTTGGAACCCTCCCCACTCACCCAGTTTATCCTGGAGAGAAAATCCCCTCACACCTGCTGGCAGGCAAGTAGAATTCATGCTGAAGTTTGTTTATTTTTGCCTAGACTTTAGAATCAACATGTAAAACGTGGGCAATATTGGGTTTCTGTGCTGAAGTTGTTTACAGAATGCTCTTTTTTCCCTAGACTTTAGAATCAACATGTGAAATGTAGACAATATTGGGTTTCCATGCAATATAATGTGGGTTTTTTGCAGGTATATGTGAGCAATAGTGCAAAATACAGTGAACTTGGCCATCCTTTTGGTTACTTGAAAGCTAGTACAGCGCTGAATTGTGTGAATTTATTTGTGATGCCTTACAATTATCCAGTCCTCCTTCCACTGCTAGGTAAGTAGCATTTTATGGACATTTTCTTGGATGGCAGGCAAGTGAAAAATTGATCTCATCTGAACAGATCTCTGCAGTTAATGCTGAGCTTCTGCAATTAATCACATGCCTGTGGCAAGGGAGAATGTTGAGCAATGTATTTGTCATCAGTACCTTGTTTTAGTTGTCACCAATTGGCTGAACATTTATGGCTCAGACTCAGTGTGTAAAATGACTTCATCATCATCTTTCTGATACGTTTTGGTCTCAATTCATTATTTTAGGAGCCATTTTTTCCCCAGTCTGTTGTCTCAATTCCCAGTTCAGTTGAATACTTTATCAGCTTCCACCTTTTGGCTGCAGCATTAACCTTGTGTGTCTAGTTGTATCTATGTTAAAGTACATATGCTAATTTAAACACTGAGGAATTGACATTTCTTTGAGAGGTTATTTTATTAGATGAGGAGATGCTGTGATGTTTAGACAATGCCTTTCATTTTCTTTTGTCTCTGTAACCACCAGATGATTTGTTCAAAGTACACAAGGCAAAGCCTACGTTGAAATGGCGACAGTCATTTGAGAGCTATTTGAAGACAATGCCCCCTTATTATCTTGGGGTAAGATGACTTTGTTAGACATTTCTGGTTTATTATGGAGCTATAGTTAACTTTCCATTAAGGTTGTATCCTCTATTTCAAGTAGAAATATGTATTGATTTAAGAGAGAAGAGCTAAGCTTTGTGCATACTGATACTTAGTGTTTTTGCTGGAGTACTTGAGACCAGTATGCTATGAAAATTTCATCAGCTGTGACTTGTATACCAGTGCTGTCTCTGTTAATAATTGATTCTGCATGAACAGAACAATGCTTTAAACCAACATCATCAAAAAATGCTGCCCTGAAAGTCTTTGGTTTTATCCTTTCCTAACTTTGAGGGCCTCAGGCTCTATTTGAAATGGATACAGTTGAAGGATGCAATCCTTACAGAGTTAAATTTGACTATCCAATGTGTTCATGTTTCAGCCTTTGAAGAAAGCTGTGAGAATGATGGGAGCACCAAACCTTATAGCTGACAATGTGGAATATGGACTTAGTTACAGTGTCATTTCATATCTGAAAAAGTTGAGTCAGCAGGTAATGTTGAAGAAAAAGAGCAGTAAAAACTTATTCTAATATCAGGATAATCTTAAAATACTCAAGTTCAGTGTCTTTGCAGGAAGAAGGAGCAGAAAGAACAAGTTATCTTCCCATATGCAATAGCAAAGAAGTATTTTGGTTTTCTGGATTGAAGAAAAACATTTAAGTATTGACTTTATAGGCTGAGCTGTAAAGATAGATGTGGAAGTAAAACTTGAGATTTATTTCATATCAAGTAAACTGACATAACTGAGAATCTGAAGGATACAGATGTGGCAAGTGACCTTTTGAAAGTATTAACTGTGTTCAGGATAGATCTTTGACTAGTCTCCTGCACCAGATAAAGCATTTCTGCCCTGCTACCACCACTTTGATTTTGTTGAACTGTGCATGTTAAGCTTTCTTGCTCAAGAAAATAAAATGAGTAGACTTGAAAATTCAAGAAACAGTAGTGCAAGTACTTGTAACTTACCTCTTGAGTNATGAACAGAACAATGCTTTAAACCAACATCATCAAAAAATGCTGCCCTGAAAGTCTTTGGTTTTATCCTTTCCTAACTTTGAGGGCCTCAGGCTCTATTTGAAATGGATACAGTTGAAGGATGCAATCCTTACAGAGTTAAATTTGACTATCCAATGTGTTCATGTTTCAGCCTTTGAAGAAAGCTGTGAGAATGATGGGAGCACCAAACCTTATAGCTGACAATGTGGAATATGGACTTAGTTACAGTGTCATTTCATATCTGAAAAAGTTGAGTCAGCAGGTAATGTTGAAGAAAAAGAGCAGTAAAAACTTATTCTAATATCAGGATAATCTTAAAATACTCAAGTTCAGTGTCTTTGCAGGAAGAAGGAGCAGAAAGAACAAGTTATCTTCCCATATGCAATAGCAAAGAAGTATTTTGGTTTTCTGGATTGAAGAAAAACATTTAAGTATTGACTTTATAGGCTGAGCTGTAAAGATAGATGTGGAAGTAAAACTTGAGATTTATTTCATATCAAGTAAACTGACATAACTGAGAATCTGAAGGATACAGATGTGGCAAGTGACCTTTTGAAAGTATTAACTGTGTTCAGGATAGATCTTTGACTAGTCTCCTGCACCAGATAAAGCATTTCTGCCCTGCTACCACCACTTTGATTTTGTTGAACTGTGCATGTTAAGCTTTCTTGCTCAAGAAAATAAAATGAGTAGACTTGAAAATTCAAGAAACAGTAGTGCAAGTACTTGTAACTTACCTCTTGAGTTCTTATGGAGAAGCTTTTTCTTAAAACTCAGTAGAAATGCTTATTTTATGACACAAACACCCTGAAGTGGATAGTGTAGCCTGTGAAATCATAGTCATGTTGGTTGCTCAGTATTATGTGAACTGATCCCTCAACCTAAAATGATGTGCATTGGAAAATGTACTTAGAGCTTCTTTAACTTCTGAAAAGAGCTGCCAGTGGAGACTCCAAGTGCACATTCCAATTTTTAGTAGCCTGTAAATTGCTGTGAAACTGCAAAACCAACATTGGCAGGTGTATTGCTAAATTGCTTTTGGCTCTTTGTTCAACTGCATGCTGCCAAAAAAACTGGCATTTTGGAATGTGCTTGAATTTTGGTACAAATATCACATAATACTGGTCTAGCCAAAGAGAACTGGGTGGTATTTATTTCATATTTATTAAAGTTCCAGCTGTTCTATTGAGCTGCTTTGTGTGACTGATCACAACTAGAGTTGTGGGAGCATCAGTCTTTGGAGAGCTGTTACAGTAGCAAACAGTTGACCTGAGTACAGACTAGTCCAATTATGGCTAATTTGATGAAAATAAAAGCATTGCATGCATATTGGTGCTTAGATAACCACAATGGGCAGCAGAGGAGAAATATGCAGAAGGCACAAACTGTAGTAAACTTTTAACTTGATGATGTCTGCCACCTTCCTTAACCTTTCACCCTGGTTCTGATGATCGTAGCGTGTTTAGCACATTGTTGCATCTTGTAGGTAGGAATTGAAAATGAATGAAGTCTGATTAATCCTTTTGAGAGCATCTTGTCAATTGTATTTATCTATTTATTTCAAATTAAGGCCAAACTAGAGTCCGATAGAGTCATTGGCTCTGTAGGCAAAAAGGTAGCGCAAGAGACTGGAATTAAGGTCAGAAGCAGATCACACAACCTGTCTATGGCACATAGGAACGATTTTCAACAGCTGCTACAGGGGATTACTGGGGAAATTCCTCATAGACCTCTAGACCTCAATATGAAGGAGTATGCTGGGTTCCAAATAGCTTTGCTGAATAAGGTAAGCACCACTGTGTGTAATGTTGTTATTTTCAATATACTTCCATTGAAACGCTAGAGGTTGTTTCAGCCCCTGGAGTAATTGCAACTTTATTTGCTGGAAATGTAGGATTTGAAACCTCAGACTTTTAGAAATGCTTATGACATACCCAGAAGAAATCTTTTGGATCAGTTAACAAGAATGAGATCTAATTTACTGAAGAGCACTCGCAAGTTCCTCAAAGGACAAGATGAAGGTCAGATAAGTTTACTTTTTTTTTTTCTTACCCATGATATAATTACAGAATCATAGAAAGTTAGGAGTTGGAAGGGACCTAGGAGATCATCTAGTCCAAGTCAGGGTCACCTAGACCAAGTCACCCAGAACAGATCCAGGTGGGGCTGGAATGTCTCCAGAGCAGGAGACTCCACAACCTCCCTTGGCAGCCCCTGCCAGGCTCTGGCACTCTCACTGGGAACAAATTGTTCCTTGTATTTCCCCTCAACCTCTTGTGCTCCAACTGACTCCCATTGCCTCTTGTCCTGTCACTGGATGGCACTGAGCAGAGTCTGGCTCCATCCTCCCTACACTCACCCTTAACAAATAATTGTTATTAAGAAATGAAGATCATAACAACTAGTGTAGCTCTTTAAAACCCAGTGGATGTCTGATACATTCTCTGCTGTCTGATGCATTAAACTGCAGGGGGTTTTAGATTTTTGCACATGTATGTTGTTAATGAATTTGAAATTATATAGATTAAGGTGAGCAGTATCATATATTAATAAAACTTTGTGTTATGACAGATCAAGTTCACAGTGTACCTATAGCACAAATGGGAAACTACCAGGAGTATCTAAAACAGGTGCCCTCTCCACTCAGAGAACTTGATCCCGATCAACCACGAAGGCTTCACACGTTTGGCAATCCATTCAAACTGGACAAAAAGGTGAGTTTTCTGTAAAACCTTCTCAAAAAACATGCTGGTGTGAGTGGGAATGCTGCTGCTGAGACTGTTCAGAGAGCAGTGTATTGGAGAAACACTTCCAAATATTTGGAATGGTCCTGCTTAGATACCAGGACTATTGTCTGGCATCTGAGCAGGGTGTGGATGTTTTTCCATCAGTAGTATCCTATGGAGAACAATCTGTGTTGGAAAACCAGTTACACCTCTGAGTTGTATTATAAATGAAATACTTCTGTCACTGTAGTGTAGCTAATAATTCAATATATAATGGTACGTTGGGTAGAGTTGCCTCATATCAGAGCATTCCTATTTGATCTTCTCTCTTTTGATGCAATGCTTAATAATTCTCCCCTTTAATTCCAGGGAATGATGATAGATGAAGCAGATGAATTTGTATCAGGACCTCAGAATAAACACAAAAGACCTGGGGAGCCAAACATGCAGGGGGTGCCCAAGAGGCGCCGTTGTATGTCCCCCCTGCTCAGGGGTCGGCCACAGACTCCCCCTGTTGTCAACAACCACATTGGGGGCAAAGGGCCCCCAACACCAACTGCACAAGCACAGCCTGACCTTGTGAAACCTATTCCTATCCACAAAAGTAAGTAGATGTTCAGCAGCTTGACTTTTGCTTCTTTATAGGTGCCTTTCATAGGAGCTTCCTGGTATAAACAATATATTTCCTGAATTAAATGAGTGTGCATTGTCAGAAGGCTGTTCCTCCTTTCCCTGGGAATTCAGATGCAATGTGAACTTGACTTTTGCTGTAGTGCAGTGGGTTCATTTCCCTCAGTGGGAAGCTGAGGTGCAGTGTAACACTCTTAGTATTCAGCACTCAACTTGGTTGACTTCAATGGGGAAAGGCAAGCATGTCTTAAAAGCACATTTACAGGTGCTTTTTGTTTTGTTGGTAGTCCATACAGCAATTTTCCTTTGCATAAAAGAATATACCTGTGATTTATTTTTATTTTTTAATCTATTAGCTGCCAGAAGACACAGTAACTTGCTCAGTGTTCCAACCCACAACTGTGTTTTCTTATGCCTGACATGCTGCAGTAAAATACTTAAGCTGTAGCAAGAGTTTAATATTGAAGTGACTCTGAATTCTATCAGATGATAAAGACTGTGAAACTGGCATATGTAATCTTGGTTTTTTTTTTCCAGCATCAGAAATAAACAATGAGGTTACAATGGATGATGTGGTTGAGAATCATGTTGCAGACACACTTTCATCAGATGTTTTCCCAAATGCTGTGGATTCAGAGTTCTCAATGCCCTCTTCTCCATTCAACTCACTGGATGGACCAGCAGATCGTACAGAGGATGTAGGCCACGAACATTTAGGGAATAACTTGAATGTTGATGGGTTTTTGGAGAATCATGAGGAATCTGGTAGTAAAGAACAAAATGCTGAAGAGAACTTGCCAATATCTTCACCCAACAAAGGGAAAAAACCAGTGCATTGCAGAAGTTCCAGAGAGATCAATATAGAGCTAAGAGCACAAATCATGAGAGAGATCAGAAAACCAGGAAGGAGTAAGTATAACAAATTTCTCTTCCCAATGATTTTCATGAGAGCTAGAGAAATATTTGCTATTAGATCCCTACTATAGACAACAGGAGATTGAAGCAAAAGAAATGACAAGCTGAAAAGTTTTAAAACCTCTGCTAAACACTTCCAGGGTGTGTATGAAAACATTGCCTCACCTCTCAGTGTTAGTGAAAGTCCTGCTGACTTATTACCAGAGTGGAATTAACTTGCTAGGTGTTCCAGTGATAGGATAAATGGTTGTATCATTGGCTGTCATTGCTACAGCTCTGGTTGATAGATGTAACCTAAAAGCTTATAAAAACTAAATTAAACCTGTTGCACTTTGCTCAGATCTATTCCAACAGATACCTGTATAGCTGTTTCTCAAGTATCTCATTCTATTCTTCTCATTACTTTTAAGAATATGAAAGAATCTTCTTTTTACTGAAGCATGTCCAAGGAAGCTTACAAACCCGACTGATATTTTTGCAAAATGTTATTAAAGAAGCTTCAAGGTAGGTAACTGAATTGTACTAATCTTCTAAAACATGGGCTGGGTGATGCCACACACAACTGCTTTTCTTTCTTTGAAACTTGCTGACACAATTATTTACACTGCTAGGAAAAATACAGACTCAAAAGGGTTACCTTTTTGTCTCTTTTTAGTGTTAATTTACCTGCCAGATCACTGGAAATGCAGATTTACATTTAAATGTAAAAAGGTTGGACTTGATGACCCTGGAGGTCTTTTTCCAACCATAAGGATTCTTGCTGGGGATTTAAATCCCACTTTGTTAATCCATGGAGGATCTGTTAGACTGTCCATACCTGCTTAGCCTTCTGCAAAGGAGAAGAAACATGTAACTGATTGAAACCAGTAGTATCCGAGTTGAAATAAACTCATAATTCCAGCATTTTACTTGGATCATGGACATAACTAACTGAGGCTTTTTGGGAAGACTCAAAGAACAGTTAATTTTATTTTTCTGTTTTTGTAATAGTCAGCTTTTTTTTTTTCTGTGGCATTATTAACCACATTTTATGATTAAATAAAAATCAAAGTTCTATTTAGGTAAAACTATGCTGAGAGCTTAAGGTACATCTAAATCCTAGATGGGATTTGAATGTTGTGGTCATTTTATCCACCTGCCTGTAAACCCCATGCAGTTCTCTGCTGCTTTCCTTATCCAGGCAAGCTCTCCCAACTAATATTCCCTGCAGGAAACATTTCCAGGTTCTTCCAGGTTGTCAGGATGGTCTTGTTTTGGTAACTGATAGCTTTGCAATGGCCTGGAATGCAGTTCAGATTGGGGATGCTGCCTCTCTTCAGATGCTCAAAGGAGCTCTTGATTCTGAACAGACTTAAAGCTCTGGAGCATTAGGGCAGCCAAGTGTGTTGCTGAAACAACAAAGTGTTCATAACAGCCCACCTTCCATTCTGGGGGTTAATCCACAAGAGATGTGAGGGAAGGAGGAAGGTTTTTGATACAATCCAGAGTTTTCAGCCTCCTCTGAAAAAATGTTCCTCTTCTGATAACAGAAAAGCCATCACTTTTCAGAGGCAGACATCAAGATTGAATAGATAAGGGATTATTTTTTCCTTCCAGTCTATCCTAGAAATATTATTGAAGAGATAACACACCTCAGTTTTAAATCCTTTGCTGTTTCTATTCTGACAAAGACTTTTATGCTCAGAGATCCCCACTTGGCACAGCCTGGGGGAGTGGGATCAGTGCTTGTGAGGCATCTTTACAAGGAATATGAATTCCCATAGGTGGAATTCCCACTTCAGATCCACAAAATGCAGAGGGATTTAGGAAGGGGCTAGAAGAAATTCACCATAGTGGAAAGAGTATTTCTGGATTAGCAATCCATTTTATGGTCCTAGCACTAAGGGTGTTGAATTTTTGTTCTCTGTTAAATAGTCTAAAGCAAAAGACAGAAAAATAGATGAACATACTCCAAAGTAACCTCATTGTTGGTATGAGAAGTTCAATTCCCTTTATTCTCCAAACTAAGAGCTTGAAGCTACTAATACAGGTAGCAAAAAGTGTGTACCTATGCTGAACTTTTAATTTGGGTTAAAAGTGCTGGCAAGAATTAAACCAATTTCCCAAGAAGAATGAAGCTTTATGCTCAATAAATACAACTACTCAAGGAAGCTTTATTATTAAAGGTATTAATATTCAGAGTGAACAGTTGAGTTGCAGCCAATGCTTAAATTGTGTTAATTACAATATTAATGAAGTAAATTGTTTTCTTGGGAGAAAAAAAATGATTGATTGCTTTAGCATTCAGCATTTGGAAAAGAACTTTGATTGGGATGGTTTCACTGAAGGGCTTGACATGTAGTGCACTGTAAACCTGAATTCTTGTGCTGACAGTAATGTGAGAACAGTTAACAGTGGAGGTTTTTTTCCCCACCTTTCACCAACTTTTATGTTTCTAGGAAATAGCTGCTGTTAACTTGTGCAGATGCTGCAGAGAGGCTTGAAGGTATTCTGGAAAGAAATGTTTCCCAGTCACTTGCACAGAATATCATAAGCATGTTCAGTTCTCACTAGGATTGTATTATACCAAAGCACTTTGCTGTTAGCTTAACTAATTTGACTTTTCCTAGAGGGAATGAGGAGGAAGAATGATCTATTTTCCAGGTCAGTACTTTTCAGGGAGCAGTGGTGAAAGCCAGGAGGAAGAATGGAGGGGAAGCAGTCCTTGGAGTGTGGGGTTACTGAGGAAAGGTGTGATGAGGAGGATGGGCAAGGCCCCAGAGCATGGGTTATTCAATGAGATAGTAAGGAGTTGGGAATGGGAACTTGTTTCCTCCTAGCCAAGCTGGGGTTGTGGTGAGGTGGAATTAAGGCAAATCCCATGTCCCTTTGAGCCAAGAACATGGACTGGGAAGGCCTGGTCCTTCACTCCTTTTGATGGGGCTTAGGAAGATGTGTAATTCACAACAGTACCAAGCTGAGAAAGCATCTGATCTTCTCATTGCTGCTTCTAGTGGTGTGGACAGCTGCCCAAGCCAGACAGGGCTGCTCAGATGCAGACCCCAGGGAGAGGGCTGGTGGCCACAGCAAGGAGCTGTGTGTGCTGGGGCTCTAAAAGGTGACAGAGCAGCCTGCAAACAGTTCCAATTGCTCTAGTCCATGTGGAGGAGAAGTGCAGAGACTCCAGGGATGAATTGATTCTATCTACATTTTCTTTCTTAAACTTCCAATCTGTATTTTCTGGTCAGGAAAGCAACTCTGTGCTCTGTAAATAGCTACACCCCCTGTATACTCAATAACCAAGCTGCCACTTTACCACAGCTTGGAGACTAGAAATAAATCTTAAGGTGCATTCATAACTTCAAATAACACCTGAAGCTTCTAGGGTTGAGTCAGAAAAAAAAAAAAGTGGTTTTTTATTGTGAAAGGTGTGTGTCCATTACTGTGTTTTCTTCTGAATGCAGGTTTAAGAAACGAATGCTGATAGAACAGCTGGAGAGTTTCCTGGAAGAAATCCATCGTAGATCCAACCAGGTCAATCACATCAGCAGCAGCTAGGAGCCTGCACCCCAGGGAAAGCCCCAGCAGGGCCCTGCTCTCCCCACTTGCATTCATTTTTGATATGCACTCTTATCTCCACCTGAACTGAGAAGCTGCTCTATAAAGTGATGAGAAAAATATCCATCATGGTTTTTTTGTTCTTCCTTCACTTGTTATTTTTGTAATGTGAAAAAAAGGTTACAAAAAACCCCCCACCATTTTTATTTAACTCAATGGAGAACTTCTTGCTTGTTATGGACTTAAGTGTCACTTGCCCTCAGGTTCTATTTTTCTTAATCCAACCTTCAAAACTATCACCTCTCAAGGTTGAACTTTGCCAAAAAGTTGCTTTGTAATTTTCAAAGAAAACAAACAAACAAAAAAAGCACATGCATTAAACAAGGTAATGTTTTGTATATACAGTTATTTTGGATATATTATTGTAAGTTGTATAAATGTATTTTGAAAAAAAAAATATTTAAGAAAAGCACTTTTGTTATTCCATCAATAAAAGCTCTATTTTAATCTTTGTGTAGGATTGAGTGCAGTTTTTACTGGAATTATTTTGCCTTCCCTTTCCCCAGTTTATATGCTCAGTGTTAAAGACTCAACAGCACTTTTCTTTCACTGGATAAATTGCTTTTAATCAGAAAATGAGTGAAAGGAACCTAATGCTCAGCTACAACTTCTGCAGGGTGATACTTTTGTGCTTCACTATATGGTGGCTGCCATACCCAACCAGTGTCCTGTGTGGAATCCCTGGATTGATGAGGATCTAAAGTAGGTATAAAGCAGGGGGGGCTGTGCAGATAAAGCTGTTCTGTGGAGTTGAATTTTGCTCTCCACACCAAAAAGCTGGGACTTACTTCCCAGCCCTTTCATCTTCACAACAGTTTTTCAGTGTTTGAAGCACAGAAAAGCCCACCCCAAGAGGCAGATTCTGATTATTATGAACATTTGTTGCTAGATACTTGTGTAGCCTTCTTCAGCAAGCTTCAAGAATGTCCATTTCATGTTTCAATCACTTAAAAAAAGTAAAATAAAAAGGAGTAAAAATAATAGTACTACTAAAAATAATAGTATACCTGATAAGTGGGTATTTCTGCTTCCTCCCTATTCTGTTTTTTGAAACACCCTCTCAACTTGATTTCTTTTTCCACAGCCTTTTGCTGTTTGTTTCCTTATCTCAGGTGGGTTATATCTAAGTTGGACCAGAGCAAATTTCACTTTTGTTTTGAACCTTTGGGATAGGGAAATGAATTTGTGGTTTAAAAAGAACACAGGTAACAACTTTTTATTTTGGGATATCTTCTTTGAGGTGACTTTAACTGTGGTGAAGCAGTTCAGCAGAAGCTGATGCCTCTTAATTATTAATAAATTTAATATTATTATTAAACTCTTAATTATTTAGGTGGCAAAATATCTTGATTTTTTTCCTTCAAATGTTTCTATGCTTACTCTGTGGTGCTGATGGTTTCCAGCAGTGTGTACAATAGCAAAGGTAGCAAAGGGCTTGCTCACTTTTTTTCTTGCAAGTGATGCTGTTTATAACATTATTTTAATAAATATATGTAAAGTACCCTCTAATGGAAGGAAATCTCACCGTGGGAGCCAAAGGCAGTTTCTTTATCTAGTGTTTATTATGCAGGATTTGTAACTCTTCCTATAAAGAGCACTGAACCTGTAAATGAAAACAAAGCAACAGTTCAGTTTGGGATCACATTTTCCAAGTGTAGGACAGTTTAAATAGATAAACTGAGCATGGAACTGGCAAAGTTCTAAACAGAGCCTAAATTAATTCCTTAATAAAATAAATGAAATACATTTATATAAATAAAATAGATTTAATTTATTTTAAAATAATATGTAAAATATATATTCCTTAATAAAATATATTAAAATAATATATGTTTTCCCTCTTTACATCCATGAACAACTTCAGTCACTATGAACAAACAAAATGACTGAATTTTTTTATTTTTGCATTAAAAAGCTGAAATTACAGAAATGTTCTTTTGTATTTGGGTTGATTATGGGAGGGAGGGATGTATTTTATTATTTTACATCCTGTTTTACAATCAGACTTCCTTCTTATTCATATATACACTGTAAATAGAATTTATTTGCTGAAATCAGTTTTTTCTTAACCCTGAAGAGCCTGTGGGTCTGGTTTCATAGATCTTTTAGTGCCTTTTATTGATAAGTGACCTGATTACATACAGTGAATATCAGTGGCTGTTGGTCACCTGAATTCCTCATAAGGATGCAAAGTAGTGAAGAATCCAGATGTACAAAACTCCTCAAAGGTATTATTAAAAATACAAGGTAAGAGGAATTTCTGCATATCCTGAGCTTATAGCTGGCTACAAGACTGTTGATCACTGGAATTTCTGAGCTATCCATCTTAAAACTGCTAAGGTGGGAATTAACACAGAGAATTTCAGGCTCTGGAGTGATGTTGCCTGGAATTTCTGAGCTATCCATCTTGAATCTGCTAAGGTGGGAATTAATACAGGGAATTTCTGAGCTATCCATCTTAAAACTGCTAAGGTGGGAATTAACACAGGGAATTTGCATCTGCATGGGTGTGAATGTTTCATTTCTAGGAAAATATATCTATTTTAACTTCATGTGTTAATCCATCCCACTTGTAACTTGTGGTGCTCAGCCCCTAATCCTAGGTTGAATATTTTAGATTTAATCTCACATCTTTCTAGTGCCTCTAGGTAGAGATCTTGAGCAGCCATGTAGAAGAGGCTAATCTGGCTCTTCCATGACTTCCATGACTCTTCACACAGAGCTTGCAACAGCTGTCAGTGGTGCTGGGGAAGGATGCTGCTGTGGGAATGCAGGAGGTGCCTACCTGTGCTGGAGTGTCTCAGGAAGAATGTGAAAGGTCTGTCTGCTTTGAAAACGGGTGTTCGGGATCGTTTGAGCAACACCATGGCTGTGATGGATAAAAAAAGTCACTAAATATGGTGTAAATATGGCTGCTTGCATTCCATCCTCCTCCCAGTGCCCTCAACCTGGAGGTTTAGTACCTTGAGTTTTGCTTTAAGAATAAAACAACTAGAATCTAGCCTGGCCAGGGCTGGAAGGGACCTTCAAAGGGCGTCTAGTGCAGTGAAAAGGGATCCCCTCAACTAGACCAGGCTGCTCAGAGCCTACTTTAGTTTTCTAGCTATGATGTGACCCTTAAAATCAGATTTTTTGTTTGATCTGACTGGAGTAAGGCATGTTTTGGCATTGGTCTTTGCATACATGCATAAATACATGCCAAACTTTAGTCTTTGGCATGTAATTGAAGCCACATAAAAGCTTTTATTTTGGCAATTACCAGAAAAAAAATGACTAAAAATATTTGTGCTCCTGTGGAGATGAAAACTGTCATAAAATTTAAACTGTAAAGCCTTGCAGGAAGGTTAAGTGATGTTGAATTTGGGATTTCTTGGGTTTCTTCCTGAAAGCAAGGAGGAGAAATGGGAGAGGCCATCAAGGACCAGCATCTGCAGTGTGCACACAGAGCACTGCAGCTGATGGTCAGTTTG
The DNA here is from genome assembly GCA_013401355.1 of Ceyx cyanopectus. Taxonomy (NCBI): domain Eukaryota; kingdom Metazoa; phylum Chordata; class Aves; order Coraciiformes; family Alcedinidae; genus Ceyx; species Ceyx cyanopectus. The sequence goes on along the minus strand of VYZU01049036.1, from coordinate 75,159 downwards.
AGGACATGTAATTTGGTTTTTAAATAAGACTAGTAGTTTTGTTTTTCTAGTGAGAAGTCAAGTCTGTATTTGATTTACCTGTAGCCCCTGATGCCTTTGTGCCATCTTCTGTTATTTCAATCTCTGCTTTGTGAATAGCTTCTGAAATATACAGACTGTCTTGCTCTATAAAAAACACAGCAATTAAGAGTTGTTTTCTGAATTTCATAGTGGATTTTTTTATTTTTAATGCTTTTTTTTTTTTTTCCCCTGCAGAATATAAGGTTTGCTAATTCTTAGATATTTCAGATGGGCAACTAATTCAATGACTGCAACTGAACTGCATTAAAAGCTGACTAAACCAAAGGATTTCAGTCCTTTGGCACTTAACTGGAGCAGCAGCACCTGCACTGATGCTGCTGGACAAAAAATTCCTATTTGAAGGAGTGTAGCTTTAGACAATGTTTAGCTTTCAATTTCTGTCAGAAATTCCTCTTGTGGGTTCATTCATCACACCACGTTCAGCAAGACAGTGCAGGATAGAGCTGCCTTCCATTTTAGATCAGCTCTAATTTTGATGTGACTCCTAATTTCTAATGCTTAATGTGGATGAGCACAGAGCCTGAACATCTAAGGCTCAAGCCTCTTACCTGAAATGCCTTTAAAATTAGCAGTGATGGGATCGAATGCATCTCTGATTCCCAATGCAGCAAAAACTGTCTTTAGGTCAAAAAGGCTTTGAATGCTGAACCTGAAATTAATAAGGTAGATTTTATTTAAATGCAGGGTTTTTATTTAAATGCAGGGTTTTTATTTAAATGCAGGGTTTTTATTTAAATGCAGGATTTGTAGTTTCTAAGCTAAGCAGTAGCAAAGATGCCATTTATTCAAGCCTTTGCACTTCATCCTTATATTTCTATATGTCAAAGGTGTTCTGATTAATGTACTTGGCAGAAAAGCAACTCATCTTCATCCTAAGACATTACCAGAAGGAAAGCTCTAGGATCAACTGAAATACTTGTTTAAACAGTACAGAACAGATGAAAAAGTTCTCTGCTCACTTCTTCATGGCTTAAAAAAGGGCTAGAGCTTTTCTGCTCATGTGATGAGTAACAAAACCAAAAGCATCTCACTTCATTTAGCCTCTGGTGTTGCTTCTGTTAGTGTTACCACAGAGAATTCTGACAACTGAAGTGGTGAAGACTTCTTGGAGTATTAACACTGCTTACCTAGGTAGAAAAATGTCCATCTTTGTTCTCTTCAAGCTGTTGGCCCAGAGTGTTATGGTCTTGGCAGAAAGGTGAGACTCAATGTGGGACAGAGACACTCTCTTGTGGCTGGGAAGCACTAGGAACAGGCTGAGTTTCTCTCCCAGGTAGGGTAACTCAACCACACTGAAACCTTCCAGAGCTGAAGTCTGGAACTGGCCTGTGGGTGGGCAAAAATAGAGCTTATTTCATCATTTGAGTGAGGAAAAAGAAAAGCCACAAGCCAAGCCTGTAGGCAGTTTGGAACCTGTAATGATAAGGGGTGTGAGGGGTTGTCCCTTGTGCATGGGATCTTGCAGCCAGCTCAGGTTGCTCTTAACTTAACAGCTGATGCTGTTAAAAGAAACAAAGCAATCAATATATATAATTAATATATAATTAATATATAATTAATATATAATTAATATATANATGCCAATTGTTTAATGCATTGAACAATAAAGTGGTTAGGCTTCTGTTTATTTAAGCACCACATTTCTTATGTTGGAAAATCTAGGCCTAAAACATCAAAATCAGATGAATGTTGTAGAAATTAATCTAAAAAACGAAAAAGAGTTGGTGGGCTTCTGAACTAGCAATTAGATATGCAACAGTTTGTAAGAGCTATTTAAAAGCAGAAATTTAATTCCATATTTCAATGACCAACAAGTCTAGGCATTTCTAATGGACTCTGTTAGACAATAAAACACATTAAATCATCACATTTTTACTTATTTTTTAATCTGTTAATCCAATAATTAGCATTTCAATTTGGCACATAAAAATTTGGTCCAAAAACAGGCCATAAAAATTTCTCTCTCCTTTGTTGCATTTTTGTGGCCCTGAAGATTGGCAGTTGGGACAAAACAAACAATGAAGGGTCTAGAAATTTATTACCTCCCCCACAAATCAAAATGGTAGAACCTTGATTTTGTTATATATAAAGTGCCCCTCTGCCATAGGATCTGATGTACTCACTGTGTCTAAATATATATATTTTATATATA
>VYZU01049036.1:59232-72833 GCA_013401355.1 Ceyx cyanopectus | reverse complement strand
TATATATAATATATATTATATATATACACCATCTGATGTACACTTTATATATACATATAGACACTTCTCATAGTACATCTGTGAGAGATGGGGCACTGACAGTCAATATTTTAGCATCCATTCTGAATTTAGGAAACAGGATCTGGTTTGTGATTATCTGGGTTTATAAGCAGTCAATTATTTTTCTTCTGGTCTCTTTGATGGGATTTATTCTAAGACTTTTGCCAACAGCACATGCCAGGGTGGTAGCTGTGGAAATTAAATCAATAGAACAGTTCCAGGTTGTACAAGAGAAGAGATTTGGATCAAGGACAGTTACCATAGTTAACTTCAGCTGTGCGGTGCATTGTGGGCACTTTCAGGGTTGAGCCCTCTGCTGTGGTAAAAGGCAACATCTGGGTATCCAGGAAGGAAAACTTCTTCTGCCACGTGCTTTTGAAGTACATAATGCTCACCAGGGTGAGCTGGCTGAGTGCTGACCCAGTGCTCTCCAATGCCAGGCCATGCACATCCCCATCTGCACAGGAAAGAAGCAGGGAGGGGGGCACAAGCTGTCCTGCTCACCCAGGTCTGTGTGAGTAAATCAAACTGGGACCACCATCCATCCCAAGGGGCAGACACAACTCACAAGTTAATCCTAAATCCTCTGCCTTCCCCTCCCCACTTGCACATGGACCTCACGGGGGTTGTCTGTTGGTCCATGCTCTGCCCTGAACCAAGCTCAAATTAGTCAAGGCCAAAGTTGGTCCAGGACTGTGTCCCTCAGTGCACAGCTTGGATGTTAGAGCTTCAATTTCACATTAGAGCAATAAATTTCTATCATGAAGCTGAATCACTTATTACAGTTTGAGAAATATATATTTTTTTTTAATTTTTCAGTAATAACTCTGTGTCTGTGTTTAACATAATTTTACATGTTTGTGACCAAATTATCACTCATGTTAACATAAGTTGATGGGGTAAATTGGAAATTGATTTCTTTCTGCTGCTTCTAAGGATTTACTTTTTCAATTATTTTTTCATTAACGCAGACCTCAACTTAATTGTTTTTCTTGCTTGTGTGGCAAGTAAGTTAGTTTTATTTCCCATTCTGACTTTTTAAACTCAGTGTCTGACTGCTGAGCTTAGGGCCCTGCATGCTCCCCTCTGCAGCATGAAAGCATTCAGCTCAGGGAACTTGGTCCCTGGGGATTTTGGCTGCTCTTCATTAAAACAGAAAACACTGCAAAGGGTTGGCATGTTAAAAATAGGGGAACAGGGCCAAGCTGTTACCAGCTTGATACTGCAAACTTATCCTCACAGAGTCAGACTTATTCCAGCTCTTGCCTCACATCAGAAACGAGCACCAGCACAAGGAAGAATTTGTTCCCAGTGAGGGTGGCAGAGCCTGGCAGGGGCTGCCCAGGGAGGTTGTGGAGTCTCCTGCTCTGGAGACATTCCAGCCCCACCTGGGTCTGTTCCTGGGTGACTTGGTCTAGGTGATGCTGACTTGGACTAGATGATCTTCTAGGTCCCTCCAACCAACATTCTATGATTTTAATTCCATTTCTCAGCCTCATTTTGAACAACACCCAAGCGTGGCAAAAAAACTTCCTACTTGTCCAAAAGCATCTTCTCCTCTTACTCTTATTTGCCATTTTTTTGAGGTGCAATCACTCCCACGGGCTGTTACCTGCAAGGCGGCTGCTGCTCCACTCCTGTCTGTGAGGCGTGGTGGTGTTGGGGTGGGTGGAGTTGGTTTGCTGCAGGCTGCTGTTTGCCCAGCGGGCAGCACGGGCGGCGAAGAGGGGCGAGAGCTGCACGCCAGGGTCCACCCACAGAGAACACTCCAGCTGCACCTCCCTGCCTTGGCTGGAGCCACTCACCCCTTCGTACACCCCGTGCAAGAAATCCTTCACTGTTTCATCTGCCGGGCCAGAGAGAGGGAGAAAATGCAATCATCACCTTGAGGGGCAGTGGGGGGTTGCGCTCAGGAGCTCTCCACCCCAGTGCTGCCACTGGTGGAAGGTAAAATGCTTTACCAACTGAAGCACCCTTGGCTTGACAAGGTGTTTACTGTCGAGCACACACTGGGCACGGGGAAGTGCTCTTCGTGTTGCCATAGAGATCACTCCAGTGCCTGATTTCACTTCAAGCTCACACCTCTATGAAAACACAGCTCTAGCACTTCATAAGGAAGATTATTTTCCTTTAGGAACTCTCTGGGTTCCTGTTAGTGAGGTTTAGGGTCTCTGGCTGAGCTGCCAGTACCACCCTCTCCTCCTGCCATTATTGATGCTGCCCACCACAGGAAAGACAGCACCATCCCTGGAGCTATTCCAGGGGAGGTTGGCCAAGGCTCTGAGCAGCCTGGGCTAGTTGAGGGGATCCCTGCTCCCTGCAGGGGGCTGCACTAGATGCCCTTTGGAGCTCCCTTCCAGTCCTAAGCATCCTATGACTTCCCCAGGTCTGTAGCTGCTTACCTTGGTCTTCAGGTGTTGTTTTGTTTCTTGTGTTCATGGTTCAGCCACTTTCCTATATCCCCTGCTGTACTTTGGGGGAGGCCCCCATCCAACTGGTAAAAGTCTTGTTGAGATTATTCCTTGCTTTAAGGTTATTTCAACAGGTTCCTTCTCCCATAAATAAGCTTTCCCTAAGACCTGTGAAATGCCTGGAGCTTTCTCTTCTTCTGCAAGATATTAATCTCTCTTGTCTTTTCAGGACCATCAGGACCACCCTGCTTTCCCTGGGGAAGATGCACCAAGTGTCCCAGTTTCTGTGTGAAACCTAAACAACAAATTGCTGTCCACCATCTCCAAGAGGGGTCTGTGTTGTACCCCTCGCTTCTCCAGGCTGCTGTACTCTACTCAGGTACTCCTCTACCTTGGCCTGAAACCCTGGGGTGCTCTAGAAAACCCTCAGGTGTCCAGCTCCCCATGGGCATGGCTGGTCTTGCCTTTATGGCCATGCCTGGAAATCTTGGTTCCAATTTCAGGGAGAACTTAGGCAAAGTGTCACCCAGTTTCTTCAGATGCCTGCAGGTGTAGGCAGCACTGGAGGACACACCTGGGACAGGGGTGGTTTGGGACAGGTAACTGGGGAAGGGTCCATACCACCTGGATTTGAGCTAACATCAGGTCAAGGGCTGGATCACCATGAGCTTCCAGCTGCCAGCCAGGTTCATCATCTCATCAGGGGACTTCTGCTGCATTGGTTGAGATTCTTGATGATGGAGTAAAGAGGAGTCTCACGTCTCCTGATTTCTACCACCTAAGAATCCTTGTTTTCTAATCTAATAGTGCTGCTTTAATAACCTGCAGGAAGACTAATCACCTATGGGAAGGTTGGTATTAACTTTTAGATCTATTGCTCTTCAAGGGATAAAATATTGAACTCCTTGAACAGATGTCAAGAAAACTCACACGGTCTGAGGTGCAAAGTGCTTTCCTTGTGTGTTTTGCATTAGTGCAGGAGCATTTGGCAAGCTCTCTGGAGGATGTGAGAAATCAAAGATGGAAAATTGGAAGCAGATGTTAGCAGGAGTTGGAAGCAGATGTTAGCATGAGGTGTGGTATCCTGAGTTTGTAACTTCACTCATATCAAAGTGCTTAGCTAACCAAAGTCCTGAATTCTTACTCAGGAAATAATTGAGAATTGCTTTAAAATGCCACTGATAAAATAAACCAACAAGGAGGAAACTTAATTTAAAGCATGTCATTTTGCCTGTGCTGTATAGAGAAATATCCCTTTATACATTGTGGTTTTTTACTACTAGAATCAAGGTAAACAAATCTTCCAGACATTAAAAGATTACAAGTAATGTAAGAGTGGATTCTCCATGAATAGTGAATAAACCATCAATGTTTTCAGCTTGCTAAGGTTTTAACCACATCTTTCATTATCATTTAAGACAGAATAACAGAAATATGAATGCAATAATGGAAGAAAGGTATTTTGTCAGATATGCATAAATATATGGTTAGGTTTTACTCATCTGATAGGAAAGTTGATCTAAGTACTTGATCTGTTGATTTGATTTAAACCACTCGAGGAAGTGGTTTCTTTCTCCATCACTGGGAATGTGCTATTATAACCAATGGCAATAAATTCCATATACTCTGTTTTCACATTCACTCATTAACAGTACTGAAAGCCAAAGGTTGGATATCAGGAAGCAATTCCTTAGGGAAAGGGTGATTAGACACTGGAATGGGCTGCCCAGGGAGGTGCTGGAGTCTCCATCCCTAGTGGTGTTGCAGGGCAGACTGGATGTGGCACTGAGTGCCATGGGCTAGCTGGGTGTGCTGCTGTCAGCTCTTAGGCTGGGATTGATCTCCAAGGTCTGTTCCAGCCTCATAATTCTGTGTAAAACTTCATCATGTCAAATGTAAAGTAGTTTTTGACACGTGGTTTGAGATGGTAGGATAATCCAGAGGGACAATGAAAACAGCATCCTTAAATTCAGCTCACTTAATGCTAGATTTTAAGACATCTGCCTTTTCCATATTTCTTCCAGATCCCTGGTGTGTTTTTCTTTTAGCCTGCTTTAAGGGAAAGATGCAATTGCACCATCCATCTGTCAATGTATATATCTCTCTGCCAGTCTCCTTCTAATAACCTTTTCTCTTTTTGCCCAGCTGTAGTAACACTAGAAAAAGGTGCAAAGTCTTCAAGATACTTCCGTTTCTAAAGGTTTCGTACAATTGTTAAGGGGATAGGAGAGAAAATGACTGTCCTTTGCCTGACAGCACCTTGCAGAGGACACAGCAGAGGCCAGGACATAATGGGCACAATAAACCTCTAGAAAAAGAGCAATTCTGCTGCTCATGGGAGTAGCTTTTCTAGGTGTAGTTGTATTTTGGTGCAATAAAATTGTTCAAGAAAAAGAGGAATAATAACAAGCCTATCAAGAACTCCTTTGGGTTTCCTTGGTCCAGCTGACCCCTGGCTATCACACATGGAGAAAACACTCCTCAGCTACACCTTGCAGTGAAGACACAAGTTTAGTATGAAGTGTGCAATTGCTGCCTCCTTAGTAAAGCTCTGAATCGATTGCAAAATCCAAGACAAGAAGCATTTTTAATCAGCAGTACATTACCATGTATGTTGTATCCTAGGGCATCCTGCAGCTCTGTAAAGGTATTTCCTTGTGCTCCAAACTGCAGCAGCTCCAAAGAAACAGCCACACTTGCTGGGGACACCACCAGATTGGTTCTGTTCTCTGCTTCAGACACATGTCTGTACAGACTGATGGCAAATTCAGTCTTCAGCTCTTTCAGCTCATCATAGGAGATGCAGTTTCCTTTGGTTAAGCAGCAGGCAGAGAGGATAACCACGGAGAGGAGAATGGGCAGCATGAAGATGAGCTGGGAATGCTCTCCACCAGTTAATCATACCTGCAATTAATCACCAAAAAAACCATGTTTAGAAAAGCAATAGGCTGAGCTGACAGAGGAAATGTCTCTCTTTTATGATACCACTTGCAATAGTGATGGTCACTGTTACAATCCTTGTGCAGATCTCCCCAGCAGCTATTGTCACAAACAGAAATCCAGATGCAGGGACACACTCATGACTTTGCTGGCTAACAAGAACTGAATTTTTCCACAATGCCATACCCACAGAGGTTGGCTGGACACTACAGTGCATGGAGTCCCTGCTGCTGAGCATCCCACAGCTCCTTTCTGTCCTCAGCAGAAAGGGGACCACATACAGCACTCCCAGAAGGCCACCCCTTGTGAGGTGCAGGCATCTAACTGGTGTCTTAACTCTGCAAAAGGCTGGCTTCAGATTCCACACCACACACCCTCCCCCAGATATCCTTTCTAAGCAATTTATCAAGTTGGATTTGCAAAAGGATCCAGTGCTTGCAGCACTAAATGACTGCTGTGGATTTTAATGGGAAATCAAGCATTGGTTGAGGTTCTAGTAAGAGACACTTAGATTCAGAATTAAAGGAATAATGCCAATATGACAGAATAGCTTTCTTGCCAGAACTGCACCCTTTGACCAATGTATGCAAGTCTCTTTTTTTAAAATACTGCACTTCCACTTCACAATTTACAAATCTTTCTCTGTGCCCTTTGCTCTACACAGTACCTCTAATGCCTGGTATTTACTCACAGTTAGCTCTGTTAAATTGTCTTGCCTTTCTGTCTCCTTCTGGGTGCCTGAATGGAGGCTGCCTACGTAGGTCTTGTCTCCTTCTTTAATAGGTAGTGGAGCAAAGACTGAAGTCATGAGACTGCATTTAAAGGGATAGTGAGTGATCAGAGTCTCTGTCGGCGATGGCTGTACCACTCTGCCCAAATTCCTGTAGGCTCCAAGCTCCATGGAGAGCCAGGCAAAGCAGCATGCCACTGACCAGCAAATCCAAGGCATGGAACAAAAAGGTACACACATGGAGATAGAGTCAGCAGCTTCCTCACAAGCCCTGCTCCAGCCTCATGAGACTTGTGACCTGCTGCTACTGAGCAAGGCATCTCCTATCTCTCTTCCCACCCCCCCACCCCCCTCCTTCTATTATATGAATTCCATTGATTCCTCTGCCACAAAGGGGAAGAGAAAAGGCTCTCTGTGTACCAGGCACACAGCTACTTTTTTTCCCCCACTTTCAAACCGTATTCAGAAATCCCATGCAATTAAAATGTCTTTATTTGAAATTTTTTATTTTTTTTTTTCATGCCATCCCAAATAACAAGATTTTCATTTACTCTTTAGTTTCCAGAAGGAAAGAAACAACAAAGTGGTGCACTTGTAGGAGATCTAATGAGGGAAGGGGTCACTTTGTTTTTGCCATGGATTTCAGTGGCAGTGTCCTCACACTGTAGAATACATTTGGATTTAAGTGTTTTGCTGAATGAGGACCTCTCTGATGAAGTTATTTGTGGTGTCCACTGAGCTGGAGATGTATTCAGAGGGAATGAAATTAAGGCCACCAAGTTGGACCTCAAAAGGTTGGAGCTGTCATTAGATAAAAGAACTGATGAGGATCGGACAGCTGGATTTTATGTGATATTGCCAGAGGCTCCCTGACCAGTGAGACATTTCCTCTGTGCTCTGCTTGATACTCTCCTGTGGTTTTATTAAAAAAAATATTTTATTATTTTTTGGAAAGAAAAAGATGTGATGCCCCTGAAGGTTTTAGGCATCACAGTCGAAAATTAACATTCAGTTCCCACCCAGCAAAAATCTTGCTATTCATATTTGGAGGTTTTATGGAAGATGTAGTTGAAAATTGGACCCAGTAAGGTGTATAAACAGCTTTGTTTCAATGGGAAAGGTGAAAACTAAAATCATTCTGCATCATGTCTCATCGCAAAGGGGACTTAGAAATTGGAGTGCTTGCTTCAAATCCTCCCTCTCTGCACCTGATTTAGAATAGAAAGTTGGAGGGACCGTGGACATTACACAGCAGCCTAGAGCAGAACCTAGAGATGGAAGAGAAAAAGGTGAGAGGACCAGGTGAGAACCAGGTTTTCATCTTCATAACCCTTGTTTGCATTCCTGTGTGAGGTCAGTCTCCAGAAGTTTTCCTTTTTATGTAGGACAACCCTGAGATTAGCAGGATTACTGTACCTTTAGCCCCTCATAAATGAGAACAGAATAGAATGATAATAAATAGAATAGAATAATGAGAATAAAATAGAATAATATAGAATAGAATAGAACAATAAATGAGAAGATAATATAATAGAATAGAATAATAAATGAGAATAGAATGGAATGGAATGGAATAGAATAGAATAATAAATGAGAATAGAATAACCTATCTGCATCTGTTTTTTGTGTGTTTGCTCTCTTTAATATGTATTACCCTGGAGAAATTAAATTGAATACAAACCAGTTTCCTTCCTACTTACATCTTTCCTCCAGGAGAGAGCCTGCACTGCAAGATACCAGCACATTTGCTCAATCAGGAAGAAGGTTTTGCTGAATTTCAGGATAAGAAAAAAAATTGCCTCATCATTTGATACAGGGCTAATTCAGCAGGGAGGCAGTTGGCTGTGAAGACGCAAAGCTCCCTGCTGAGCAAGTTCAAGGGAATTTGCTTACTGCTTATCCACATGCCATGTAGGTACCACCACCTCAGCCTCCCACTGGGCTGTGAGGACAAAATCTGGCTCTTCAAAGGATGACCACCTTCAAAGAGAAGTCCAGTGAAGGGAATCATTTCTCTGTTTTGCAGGAGCCCCCAGGTGCTTCAGTATTTCCTATGTGGTGTCTTCTGCAGTGGGCAGAATGGTGCTTTTCTCCAGCCCAAAGCAGAGCAAGCAGCAGTTCCACTGAATGAGATTAATATCATGAGATTCCACTGAATGAGGTTCATATCACACTGGTGAAGTGACACAATTTTCCACATGCAGAAGTGTAGGTTGAGTAAGAGGTGAAATCAGGTCCATCTTCTAACTGATGGTGACCATTCTCATGATATTTTCAACTGACAAGAATTAAAAAGGGCTGAGAAACTACAAGGACAAGTTCATTTTTTTTTAGGTTGATGTAACTTATTTGAATTGTAGAAAAAAGGTAGGGAAAAAAAAAAAAAAAAAAAAGACTGAGGTGAGACTAGATTTTATACATCCTTATTTTAATCCAAATAGTTCTCATGTGCACGTCTCAGAGGTGAAGATGGCTTCAGAAACTCCAGGAAAAAACAACAGATGAACTCCAAAGAGATAATCTCAGCTATGTATATATTTCCTGCAGTGTTCTATGAAGGTCTTAGCAGTAAAACCTCTTCCCTGTGGACTCTGAATAGACCATTCCTGAGTGCACAGCTGACCTGTGGCAGCTGCTGTCACAGACCAGCTACTCTGCTGCCTGCATTAGCTCAGTGATGCTGCATCAGCACGTTCAGAGTTGACTTCCCAGTCAGCAAATGCCCCTTCTCTGCCCTCAAAAGTCACCCTCTTGCTGTCTGCAGATGTAAAATGTTCCTGGGAGAGAGTCAGCGTGGAGCCTAGTGGGATTCACACCCAGACAAGACCTGCTAGGGAAAAAAAACAGGGGTGAGGAGCAACACCATGGCAGCAAATTGTGTTCCCACGTGACTACATGAAATGACGATTTAAAGAAATTTCTTCTAATCATCACAGTTTTCTATACATTATGCTACACATTCTTCANGGTCACTTTGTTTTTGCCATGGATTTCAGTGGCAGTGTCCTCACACTGTAGAATACATTTGGATTTAAGTGTTTTGCTGAATGAGGACCTCTCTGATGAAGTTATTTGTGGTGTCCACTGAGCTGGAGATGTATTCAGAGGGAATGAAATTAAGGCCACCAAGTTGGACCTCAAAAGGTTGGAGCTGTCATTAGATAAAAGAACTGATGAGGATCGGACAGCTGGATTTTATGTGATATTGCCAGAGGCTCCCTGACCAGTGAGACATTTCCTCTGTGCTCTGCTTGATACTCTCCTGTGGTTTTATTAAAAAAAATATTTTATTATTTTTTGGAAAGAAAAAGATGTGATGCCCCTGAAGGTTTTAGGCATCACAGTCGAAAATTAACATTCAGTTCCCACCCAGCAAAAATCTTGCTATTCATATTTGGAGGTTTTATGGAAGATGTAGTTGAAAATTGGACCCAGTAAGGTGTATAAACAGCTTTGTTTCAATGGGAAAGGTGAAAACTAAAATCATTCTGCATCATGTCTCATCGCAAAGGGGACTTAGAAATTGGAGTGCTTGCTTCAAATCCTCCCTCTCTGCACCTGATTTAGAATAGAAAGTTGGAGGGACCGTGGACATTACACAGCAGCCTAGAGCAGAACCTAGAGATGGAAGAGAAAAAGGTGAGAGGACCAGGTGAGAACCAGGTTTTCATCTTCATAACCCTTGTTTGCATTCCTGTGTGAGGTCAGTCTCCAGAAGTTTTCCTTTTTATGTAGGACAACCCTGAGATTAGCAGGATTACTGTACCTTTAGCCCCTCATAAATGAGAACAGAATAGAATGATAATAAATAGAATAGAATAATGAGAATAAAATAGAATAATATAGAATAGAATAGAACAATAAATGAGAAGATAATATAATAGAATAGAATAATAAATGAGAATAGAATGGAATGGAATGGAATAGAATAGAATAATAAATGAGAATAGAATAACCTATCTGCATCTGTTTTTTGTGTGTTTGCTCTCTTTAATATGTATTACCCTGGAGAAATTAAATTGAATACAAACCAGTTTCCTTCCTACTTACATCTTTCCTCCAGGAGAGAGCCTGCACTGCAAGATACCAGCACATTTGCTCAATCAGGAAGAAGGTTTTGCTGAATTTCAGGATAAGAAAAAAAATTGCCTCATCATTTGATACAGGGCTAATTCAGCAGGGAGGCAGTTGGCTGTGAAGACGCAAAGCTCCCTGCTGAGCAAGTTCAAGGGAATTTGCTTACTGCTTATCCACATGCCATGTAGGTACCACCACCTCAGCCTCCCACTGGGCTGTGAGGACAAAATCTGGCTCTTCAAAGGATGACCACCTTCAAAGAGAAGTCCAGTGAAGGGAATCATTTCTCTGTTTTGCAGGAGCCCCCAGGTGCTTCAGTATTTCCTATGTGGTGTCTTCTGCAGTGGGCAGAATGGTGCTTTTCTCCAGCCCAAAGCAGAGCAAGCAGCAGTTCCACTGAATGAGATTAATATCATGAGATTCCACTGAATGAGGTTCATATCACACTGGTGAAGTGACACAATTTTCCACATGCAGAAGTGTAGGTTGAGTAAGAGGTGAAATCAGGTCCATCTTCTAACTGATGGTGACCATTCTCATGATATTTTCAACTGACAAGAATTAAAAAGGGCTGAGAAACTACAAGGACAAGTTCATTTTTTTTTAGGTTGATGTAACTTATTTGAATTGTAGAAAAAAGGTAGGGAAAAAAAAAAAAAAAAGAAAGACTGAGGTGAGACTAGATTTTATACATCCTTATTTTAATCCAAATAGTTCTCATGTGCACGTCTCAGAGGTGAAGATGGCTTCAGAAACTCCAGGAAAAAACAACAGATGAACTCCAAAGAGATAATCTCAGCTATGTATATATTTCCTGCAGTGTTCTATGAAGGTCTTAGCAGTAAAACCTCTTCCCTGTGGACTCTGAATAGACCATTCCTGAGTGCACAGCTGACCTGTGGCAGCTGCTGTCACAGACCAGCTACTCTGCTGCCTGCATTAGCTCAGTGATGCTGCATCAGCACGTTCAGAGTTGACTTCCCAGTCAGCAAATGCCCCTTCTCTGCCCTCAAAAGTCACCCTCTTGCTGTCTGCAGATGTAAAATGTTCCTGGGAGAGAGTCAGCGTGGAGCCTAGTGGGATTCACACCCAGACAAGACCTGCTAGGGAAAAAAAACAGGGGTGAGGAGCAACACCATGGCAGCAAATTGTGTTCCCACGTGACTACATGAAATGACAATTTAAATGCATTTACTGTTGACAGGGAATATAAAGTATGTTAAAAGCTGATTTTAATTCAGATACCCCCAAATTTTTATCTAACTGACTATCAGTCTCCTGCAGTACCAAATAAATGATGCCAAGTAAATGACATTGGAACAGGTCCTAATATGAGCATCTTGCCAACTGTAATTTCTGCTACTGATCCAGCTGAAATGTCAGGGAACCAAACAGAGGATGAAAATATGAAGATGTTTATGAAGTTGCAGAGCTGATTTTGCATAAGAAGCCTGGATTTTAAGAGGGATTTGATTGACTAGGTGTGAGAGATGAAATCCAATGGGGACTTCCAGAGTGATTTGTTGGGCAGAATGTTATTTACAGGGCAGTTCTGCATTGGCCAGCTCATCAGCTGTGGTTTTCCCTCTGGTTTAATATGGAGCTATTCCAGGGGAGGTTGGCCAAGGCTCTGAGCACCTGGGCTAGTTGAGGGTGTCCCTGCTCACTGCAGGGGGGCTGCACTAGATGCCCTTTGGGGGTCCCTTCCAGCCCTAGCCAGTCTAGGATGATTCTATGAGCCACAACCTTTATCTTATACCTGTCATCCCACAGATACCCTCTGTCCCAGCTCTGGAGGGCCTGATGAAACCCTCCTTCCAGTCTTGCTCCATCAAAAGCTCATGGCAGAGTCTTGGTGGCTCTTGGTGGCAGCAGCAAGGGGACCTTGTGCTACCAGCCAGCACTGCATGGAGAAATGGCCCTGCTCCACCACGACAGGTGGAGGTGAAAGGGCTAGCAGCACAAAACAAAGCCTTTATTCTTTAGAAATTGATCTGATCTGCAGCTTATTCCCCACTTCAGGTCATAATCCATCTTGGTGACATCACAGGTACTGCTGCAGCCGCCAAGGTGATGTCACCACGAGAAGCTTATGACTGTAAATGGGGAAAAAGTCACCATAATAGATGACCTCAAAAGAAGTTAATATCCTGTTGTTACATAAATGTCCCCAATACTTCTAAAAATGTGGCAGTAACAAGAAATAAGAAGGAAAAAAAGCCCAAAGGTCTCTCAGCATACGTGAAGATGTGTGTAAATTTGACATTTACTCACAGACCTGTAGATCCTTTATGAGTCTTTTTTGCCTCCAAAAATCTTTTTACTATTATCTGCATTTATATAGCTGCTCAACATCTTAAATCAGCCTCAGGATCCTTCCTCCCTTAAAAATACTATTGCATTTAAAATGAAGAGAAAAGCACAAAAGTTCTCCATATGTTGACATGTCCAATAACCACTTGGGTGCTTGGGGCTAGCTAAGCAATTCAACAGAATAGAATCTGCATTTTAGTGACAAGAATGTGTTCAATAATTTGAATGTATAAGAGGAAGGAAATGTGTCTTTTCTGTGAAGCCTCCTGGATTTCATGGAGGATGCCACAGCCTGGGTATAAATATGAAGCTATCTAATTATTAGCTGTTGTATTTTTATTATAAATGAGAACTACTAAGATGGAAAACCAAGCACATTTGTATTCCAGAAAAAAAGCTTTTTTGCAATTCAATATTCACATGCTGAACTCAATTCTTAGAAGTTGGAAATAATGTTCAGAATCTCGAATGTAATCCTTCTTTTTGCAGATGTCGTGTCTCCATTGTGCTTCTGGGTTATTCTTTTCTGTGGCCAAATATTTGTTACATTTCCTCTTGGATTTTTCTTTTTTGATGGATTTTCTTCCTTTGGTAGGATAAGATGCATGTTTAAATCATTTCACACTCCCCCTTTCAAGCACAAAGTCTGCATCTTCAGTAGGTTTTTTTACATTATGCAAGTAGACGTGTAAGGTACTTAATACTTTCTAACCTCTAGTGCCCTTTTTACACAGAGACAGGCAGTCAACAGGGATTAATCTGATCCTAATTAACCACAAACTATTCTGATATTTGCTCACTGCACAGTAGCGTGCTGCCAGGTACACAGAGGTAAACTGATCTGGATTATCTGCTGGTGCATGTGCTTCACAAAGGGAGGTCTGGTGCTCCCTGTTGTGGGTGAGTTACAGGCAGATGCAGCTTTAGGTGCAGAGCTGGGACACTGCTGTACAGAACTGGAGGTGTAAGGGAAGGGGAAAGCACTAACTGGAAGATCTCTGCCCCTAGCAGCTCTTTGTTGAGGTTTCCTTGTCACAGCATTGATGCAACAAGGCAGAAAGTGAAAAAAA
>VYZU01049036.1:0-51427 GCA_013401355.1 Ceyx cyanopectus | reverse complement strand
TTTTTTTTTTTTTTCCCTTCCTGCTCCAAAGATGGAATGATACTAAAATGTTTAACAGATTTGAACCAGATTTCTCCTGTTCATGATCATATCTGGAAGTGCTGATAAAAGGGTTGTCCCATAAATATATTATCTCATCGTTTATTTTTGTGCTATCATGAATACGACAGAAAATAATGACTCCTAGGTTTAAACCTGTGGAACGTGGCTGTCCTAGGCACTGCTGCTCACATGGTGCAAGCAGATGGGGAAAAAAAAAAAGTTGGTCTGACCTCACAGTGTTTTACAAGCATTTTGACAGGGTACAAACAATCCCATGGAGCACAACTTGGGATAAATCAGGTCTGCTGCCTTCAGAGGGGGCAATGAAAGTCAGAGGGATTTGCTGCCAAAGAATTATGTTATTATTTGTTATTATTGGATATTATTCCAGTATTTCCTTCACCACCAGTCCAAGGGGCAGTCCTAGAAACCACCCACCTTGCACTGCCATGGACAAGTGTCCGTGCTGATCATGTCCTGAATTACCAAGGTGCAGGGCACAAGCTCAGACTGCTTCACTGCACATAGCTTGGGGACATCCACATCTGAGGGATCCAAGCGCTCTTCACGTGCTGAAGAGTGCTCCTCTGCAGTGAGCTCAAGGTGGGCCCACTGCTGTCACTCACAGGTAGAGCACATTGCCCTGGGAGGTCTAAGATGCAGAGACTTCAGATGTAAAATTCTTCTTCATTAGCTGGTGAAGCTGAGCAAACAATCCCATGACTGGCCAGAGAACAACGCCCTGCTCTGGAGGACTGATTGGGCTTCTTGCAGCAGAGTGATGCTGATGTCAACGAGCTGGGAGACCATTCAGAAAAAGAAGGCAGAGAACCATCCACTGACTCAAAATTATTGCACATAGCTGATGCAGGCCTTCCACTGGTGGCCTCTTGTTTAGCCTGACACACAGTTTGTTTCTGTGGGGAAAAAGAGGCTGCCAGCTCACTGCAAAACCCATCAGTGGCAGAGTATGCGGAGACCACAGACAGGTCTGAGAAGGACAGCTTCATCCCTGTGTCTACATCAGTCTCCTGGGCACCCTCCAGGTCATCAATGTTAAGCCTGGGGCTGCACCTCCACGTTTTCAAGCTGGTGACACGTGACCTGGTGTTTAAAAACTGAAATGGTTCACCACAGTGAAAAGCCTCTGAGGATGAAGAGGAGTTTGCTGTGGGGAGGCAGAACAGAGATTTGCTTCGTTGAAATGACCATGAAATGCTGGAGGCACTGCTGGATCTGCGTGTGAAGTCTCCTTGACCACTGTGCCTCAAGTCCTGCTGGGAGAAACCAAGGTAATGCCCAAGGCCATTTGTGTGATGCACTTTGCTTTGACTAGGCTCTTCTAATTCTTCACATTGGTGGCTCTGAGGAAGAAAGGCTGGCAGGGTAGTGAAGCAGGAATCTGTTGACACAGATGGATTTGGTTGCTTGTTCTGCTTTGCAGGCTTCCTACACCAACTGCTTGCTTGCTGCAGCCAGGAGAGGGAGGAAAGAAGATCATATTAATACAGGCTTGGCAGTCTTACAGCTGTAAGTCCCCATTGCTGAGTTGTTGCTGCAAATAATTACCAAGCAGACTTCATTCAGAATGCTTGCAGCAAATGTTTCACTTCAATAACAAAGAGAAAGTACCCTGCCAACATCCCAAATATTTACATAAGAAGCCTTGAAGACAACAAGAATAAATGTTAGAGGAGCCCTGCCTTCAGGGCTGAGTTACACTAGCTTGAAATTCTCAATTCCTATTGACTTGCTCAGATTCATTCACATTCTGACTCTCAGCATTACTGCTTTAGTGGACAGCTGAAGAACAGAAAGAAGAACTGGATGATGTATGTTACCAGCATTATTATTTCTCATACTTTACTATGGTGCAAATGCTTTATTTTTTCCTCTGAAAGGCCAAAGAGCCTTTAGCAAGAAACCTCATACTCTGTCATCTCAACAGGAATTAACTACTACTTTCAACTCTTCCACATATGGTGCTGAACAGTGTGTTCTAGAAATCATCTGCTCTGATAACCAGCTCCTAATAACTTTAAAAAGAGCTTTAAAACTTCTAATTTTCTTGTATCCACCTAGACGGAAGACCTAACCTGATGGTTATGGTCTGAACTGGGACCTGAATCTCATCAGGGTGGGAATCAGTTGTCAACTTGCCAGATAAATGAGCATTTGCATGATGATTCTGGGCAGTCTCAAGTGAGATATAAAAGTATTAACAGCCTGTGGACAACACTGCTAAGGCCTCACCCAGAAAGCTGTGTGTGACCCAAACCATGCCTATGTGAAAAAGAAAAAACTCAATCTGAAAAACATACAGCCACAAAACCAAAAAAATCAGAACCACCAAACAAAACAAGATGACCTATCCATTAATAATCATGAATCACAAACTAATAAAAGGTTTTTACTCACAACAGAAGAGAATTCTGAGGCTAGAATGAATAAAGATGGAGTTTGAGCATTTTATCCCATGATATGACTTGACAGAAAAGGATGAGACCTGGCAACCAGGGAGGTCCTTTGTACCCAGTCCCTAAAAATGCTCCATACTTTGCTGCCTCTGACACCCTGCTAGTGCACATCACATTGTCTTAGTGACCCAGATCTGTCATAATCATCTTTTCATTTTTATTGCAGTGACTTTATAGGGAAAAAAAAGGATTTTCACATCGCCACAAAGTATTTTGCTCATCTGTGATTATCTAGCTAGAGGTGAGTTATAAGACAGGCAAACCATAGAGTTCACTTATGCATTGTAGATGGATATACATATCAATTTATCCATAATGAGGTATGCTAATTCATAACCTATTTGTGTATCATCTAATAAGCTGTTGCCCTTATCCCCGTAAAGGAATAAATTAATTAATGGGGAAATTTACCACAGTAGTGTAGTAGTTTCATCAGCAGAATCAGTCAAATGGACTGAAATAGCTGTTTGGAGCTCTAATATGTATAAACCTTCCAGGTTAAACCAGCTGTGGATTACAGATGTGCAACACAATGACTACAGAGGTGCAACTAAACTACCAGTACTCAGAAGGATGCTTTCCTGAGGCATCACCTACACGGATGTGGAGCAGAGGGCAATGGATGAGGTGAGTGAACACCCCTGCTAGAAACCCTGTGAAACTAAGAAAAATCTACTTTAAGACATTAGTTTTAGGGTTTTCTTACCAAAAACTTTATTTTTCCCTAGATATTTTAATGTTCCTGAGACAGATAAGAGCATTTAGTTTTATACAAAGCATTTGATATTTTTTCTGCTATTTACTGGGTCCCAGCTCTTGGTCACACCCAGGCAGGAGGTAACAGTGGATGAGGAAGGAGAAGGGGACAAGTACAACCTGCCTTTAGGATGGCTGCCTGCAGGCCAGGCTAAGAACCATCACTACCACAGCTTTATTTCTAAGCAGCTCTGTTCATAGGAGGAATTGTTTACCACAGTGCTTTTTAGTTTAGATGTTTTATGATTTTGAAGGCCTGTTTCCCAATGCTGCTCTTCCTGATATGGGCAGAAAATGGAAATAATAGGGTGAGATTTTTTAATTACTTTCATCCTGAAGCAACAGAAGACTTTCCTGACTGTGAGAACACCAGACTGCACAACTGTACTACAGGTAAGAGTGCCAGAGCACATGAAATACTAGTGAATAAAGATTACAGGTTAATCCTATATTGTAGACAAATGGATTATGTGGACTAATAAGACTTTTCTATATCTACGTTCTGTAGCTTGTGAGAGATCAGAGAGGATTCAATGATTTAGCCAGGATTAAAAGTCAGGTAAAACTAGCTCCTACACCTGTGCCAAGGCTGTTGCCTGTGCTCACTTGTACCATGATGTATGGAGAGCTGCATGCAGCCTGGGCATTCAAATGATCATTTTATTAACCTTACAGCATTTGACAGCCCCACACAGTTCAAACTGGATTTCCAGGTGTGGCTGCTTAAAAGGGAATTACACATAGAATTATTGTTGGGGTTGGAACAGACCTTGGAGATCAAGTCCAGCCTAAGAGCTGACACCACCACATCCAGCTAGCCCATGGCACTCAGTGCCACATCCAATCTTTCCTTCAACACCACTGAAGTGTCTCCACAAATGCAGCAGCCTGGGCAATAAACAGGATGAATTAAGGGCCAGTGTGCAGCTGGAAAGCCAGGATATAGTGGCTATCAGGGAAGGGCTGGTGACCAGTGTGAGACTCGTGGCTGCAGGGATAGATTTTAAGACCCTCAGGGCAGGGAGGAGGATGTATCCCAAGCTTCCAACCCTGGATTTTAGGTATGCAGACTTTGATTGCTTCAGGGATGCATGGCCAAAGAGCCACGACACAAAGCCCTAGAGGGAAGGGGTGCCCAGGGCAGCTGGTCAGTGTTCAAAGATCACCTTCTCCATGTCCAGGAGCAAATAAAAGAGTATACTGACAAAGAGAAAGGCAGGGAGGAATGCTAGGAAACCTGCCTGGATGAACAAGGAGCTCCTGGAGATGCTGTCATGCCAAAAGAAACTCTACAAGGAGTGGAAAGGAGGACACCTAGAATGGGAGCATCCAAGAAGCTGCCCAAGCAGCAAGAGGTTAGAAAAGCTAAAACTCAGAGTGAAATCTAGCCAGGGAGATCAAGAGCAAGAATGACAGAGTGGGGGTGAACCCTCTGAGAGGACAAATACTGAATCCAAACCGACACATTGGTTTGGACTGAAATTCCAAATACAGGGAGAGAGATTTGTCAGACCTCACCACAGACACACAACAAACCCGGCCATTGACTGGAGAGATTAGCTCTCTAACAGAACAGATTTTTTCATCTGGAGCTAATCTGCTGCTCATTTATAATCTCTGCACAAAACTTTGTGAAGCCTGGAGGGATTTAGAGTCTCTGGGTATTACAATGGGCCACAGAAGAATTTAATGATGAATATCCAGGAACGCCATAAACAAATTAGGGTGAACCTGGCAGAAAAACACTTTCAAACTTCACTTGGGCTGGCTACCAGACACACAAAAAAAATAATCCACGAGTGCTCCTGCAGTCTATTTTATCTGCTTTTTAAGAAAGGAGATATTAATATAATAATAATATAAATATGCTAAATATACTCTCAAGAGTTTTTCCTGGTTGTATATTTGTCAGAGTTCTTATTATGCCATGAAACATAACCACTAACAGAAAAGAGAGCTAATACCTTAGGATGAATAATATTAAAAAAAAATATCTTATTTAAGTTAGTGACTGATTCCCCGTGTTGCCCCCCAAACCAAACATTAGTACTAAGGAAGATATGCCTGTGCCACTAAAAGGAAAGGAAAAATAAAGTCAAATATTTTTAAGGGCAAGAGGCTAGTATTAGGCTTACAGATTAATTAAATCAACTTAAGGCACTTCCTTTGACTGAGTCAATTTTTAGTCTGTCATTCACACCAGTTTCAATAGAAACTGCAAGTAATTTTTGTAACAGTGTCCTGTATACACCCTCACTTGTCCTTGATGCTTTTCTTTCCTTCCTTTCTGTGTTCAGATTTGCTCTACATGCACTCATGCACTATTAATTCAAGCAAGGTTGGAAGTTCTTTTCTCACATCCATTTTCCTTCTTACAGACCAAACTATTCCCTGCAAAACTGCCCTCATTGCTTGCTTCTGTCTTTCTTTTTTGCCTCCTCTGCTTCCTAGTTTACTTGCTCATCTATCTCTCTTGTACTTAACTGTAGTGAAGAAGCAGGATTGCACTTTCTTTCCTTCATTTCTCAGAGTTGTTTGCTTTGAGTAACAGGGATGAGAAGATTTAACTGCATTTAAGACTATTAGATCTCTACATCATCCAGTCTGCCCTGTGCTCATTGTTTTACAAACCATGAAGCCATTTTTTTACAGAGCCTGCTGACTCTTCAGGGAGACAAAAGCATTTCAGTTTTCAGGTGATTAAATTGCTGCATGCTGCAGGCAGAGGTGTAAGACAGAGATGCCACAGAACCCATCTAAACCAGCAGCAGATTGACTATTGCTCCTAAACTATCTACATGTTCTCTCAAAAACAGATGAATGCTGGATGACCATCAGGGGAACTTAAAAATCCATACGTGCCAGATCTGCTTTGTTCCAGGCAGGATTATCACAGGCTAGTACCAAACCACACACTTCTTGGCATTTTTACTTGTCTTTCTGGCACTGTTATTTTCTTTTTAGTGCTGAAGATGGTGGCAGGGGAGGGATTTCACCAAGAAATTGGTTACTGGAGGGCAAATCAACTTGAATCTACGTGTTTGGTCCATTTTGTTCCCTGCTAGAGTGCCTGGCTGGCATCCCAGGATGGCACAGCCTTCCTATATATCCTAAATTTAACCTCCCAGGACACCTCTTCTGGGTTGTTCAGGTACCCTTTGGCACGTAAAGTGGTAGTAAGGCCTCATGTTTAAACACTGCATCACTAATTAGGCGAGATATTAATTTGCTGCCACCCACCTCTCCTCCCAACTATGTCTTCCTGCTGCCCCTCCTGCAGAGGAAATTCTGCCAGAATGTTATTTCACCTTTCCTATCTTATCCAAAGATATTCCCATAATTTAATGAAACCATCTGTGCACTTTCCCTGCTCACTGTCCCTGCTTCCCCACCACGCATGGCCAAGGGCTCCCATCAGTTATTAATCTTTCCTGCTTCCCACGTTGCACTGCCAGGAGTGCAAGTTAATTTGCACTTAAGCTGTCTCTGGGTGGATTATGCCCAGAGGCAGCCAGGAATTTGGACAAGACCTATAAAACTGGCAGCATCTTCAGTACAGCAGTATATGATATTATTCACATATTCATCCTACTGCTCTGACAAGAGCTCCCCAGAGCTCCTGCTCCTGGGCTTGGCACTGGTGAAGCAGTGTGGGTGTCTTCCCACTGGATGCAAACGTGCTCTTCTCCTGCTCAAAGGCAAACTGGAGCTTAGTCTTTGCCTCAGCTGGTGCATAGCTGCACCCTTGGAGCTCACTTGCCCGTGAGAAAAGCTGCTGTGACAAAATAATTTGGAAGGACTTGCCTGAGAATGAAGGAACAGTATCTATGGCATTACACAGACTTATCCTGCCACAAATAACTTTATTTTCTCTTGCACTGACTTTATCTAAGCCCCTTGGTAATTGCATTTGCAAAATGGGTTAAGAACATGGATCAATCTGGCTGGCAAGTATTCAAGCCCCTGTAAGCACACCAAGAAAAACACAGTGGTCACAGCTTGTTAATCTGATCATGGAGGTATATTCAAACTTTAAACACAGCCTGTAATTTAACTGGGGTGCTAATGTAGCATTTTGGGGTATAATAGGTTATTTTCATCTGGAAAAAAACCTGCAGTATCTGTATGAAGTAAATATGAAATTTCCTGTTGATTGCTAAGTATCAACTGACATGCAGGCTGGAAAATACTAGGAGGTTTGGGTTCATGTAACTGGAAGAAATGAAAATCATTGCCATTGTTGTGGTACTGATAATAATGATAAAATTTAAAAGGTAGAGACTACAATTGTTTTAAACTCATAATTACTCTTTTACATTTAATTACCCCTCTGTGTGGGGAGGTCTGTGCAGTGGGAGGATGGCACCCATGGTGCCTCTTCCACAGAAACAATGGAATTCACTCTAAAGGAATGCAATTCACTCTAAAAAAATATAAATTCTTATAAAAAATTTAAAATTTATTAAAATTTGAACAACAGCCTTCTAAAGGTGAGGTCTGTGCTAAACACCACTGCAGTGCAGGAATGCACATTAGCCTGGCTTTGGATAGCCACAGATACTTCCTCTGCAGGGCAGATAATAAAAGCCTGCTGCTTGTTATCCCCTTTATCTCCCCTGGATGTGGTGTAGTGAAGCAGATTGTGCTGATACATCACCCAGCTATGGTGCCTACAGATGTCCTAACAAATAAACTCTCTTCCAGGACTCGGTTATGAGAGCTCGAGATTAATTCAGAAACACAGCCAGTGGGAATGTCTCTCTTAAGCAGCTCTTCAGGGTGCATTTCTTTTCCTTCACCACCTCTGTGCTGCCCGTTCTGATAATCACTGTGCAAAGGAGAGATGCAGTTTGTCAGCCTGTGATGCTAGGAAATAATGAGCACCATCAGGAATGCTGCTTGTGTTCCATAAAAACCTCATAACTGAGAGCTATTCTAGAAAGCCCTGTCAGTTCTATGCCCATATTTCTTATACACCCATCAGCCATGATTTCTCCACTCGGGCTCATAATTCCTCCTCTTCTCATTCTTTTAAACAGCAAACTCATCTCACATCACTCTTTGCATAAACTGACGTTGACTGATAACTGAACAGCATCATTCACTGCTTTCCTGGTGAGTTACTCACCCAGCAAGGAGTCTGAAGTTTATTGAGCAGTACAGTCCTGGGTCTTTCTCCTTGAGAAAAAAAAAAGTCAAAACACCCACCTCCTTTTCTAGCTGCCACTGCAGGTTAATCTTTCCTAGTAATAAATGTGCTTCTTTTTTCCCCGTGTGCTGAACTTACCTGCAAAAGGATCTTGTTACCATCGTGATCTTCTGTCTGCCACCTGCCTTCACTGATGGGGCTGCAAGAGTTGGGCAGGAGAGGCACGAGCTGCCCCACATCTCTGACCCTGAACTCCAGCACGGCCGACTCCGTTGGCATTGCCACTTGGCCCTTGGGGAGTTTTTTTAAGGAGAACTGAATATCTATTTCCGTGTTCGAATAGACAGGGAAGACACAGAAGTCTGCTTTTTTCTGACACACTGGTCTCCTCAGTATCAGCTGGTAGAATTTCAGGCTGTCGGCAAAGTTTTCACTCCTGCAGTATATAGTGAAGCGAATAATTTCCTTCCCGTAGTGCACTGGGCGGATGGCCCAGAGAGGAGTCTCTGCAGCCAGGGTGTAGAAGTCCTGGCAGCATGGCAGGTAAGGGAGGATCTTCCCCTGCACTCTCTCCGTGTGGTGGTAATGCCAAGGTGGCTGCTGAAAGGTCTCGTGGAGCTGCAGGATGGGTTCTTCCCCGTATTCCTCCTGCAGGAAGAGAATGATGGCGAGGGCTGGTTGGGAAGCACCAGCCTTCCCTGGCTTCCTCAGCTTCTTGGCCACTCGTCTTTCTGCCACTCGAAAGAGCTGGAGGTCTGGGTGGATCCAGTCCAGGAGTTTATTGATGGCTTGCTGCAGAATCTTGGATTCACCTGGATCTGTGATGATATGGACACTAACGAGGAATGGGTCCTGGATGCCTTCCACAGAAAGTTCACCTGAGAGGGTAAGAAGAAATAATAGAAAAAAAAATACCCTTTAAGGTTTGTCACCCAATCATCAACTTTTAGGTGATTCTTAAAGAAGAAACCCAGTCATGATGGGGTCACCTAGACCAAGTCACCCAGGAACAGATCCAGGTGGGGCTGGAATGTCTCCAGAGCAGGAGACTCCACAACCTCCCTGGGCAGCCCCTGCCAGAGCTCTGTAAAGACAAAAATACTGATGTGGAGTGAGTGTGAAAGGGACACTGATGATGTACAGAATGATCAGGGTGGACAGTGTTCATCCTACCTTGTTTTAATTTGTGCCAGTTGGCTCAGGGCATGGAAATCACACCACTGAACTCCACTCTGTCACCCTGATGTTCGAGTTTTCCACCCACTTAAGAGTGTTCTGTGTCCTGGAGGCAAATGTTTTAATAAATAAGACAAAGTTTGTATGGAGAGGTAATATCTTTTACTAGACCAACTGATACAGTTGGGAAAAAAAAAATCAGACAAGCCTTCAAGCACACAAGTCCTTCTTCAGGAAAAGAGATTACATGCCCCTACAAATCCGGCACTGCTTTTATCTTCAGACCATAAAACTATAATGCTACTACTTCAACTTTTTTCTAAGATTATGGAAGACTGGTAAAACCAGGAAGCACAAAAAAATTACCCTTACTCAGGGGAATAAAATAAACCTCCAGTTAG
This sequence comes from Ceyx cyanopectus, assembly GCA_013401355.1. Taxonomy (NCBI): domain Eukaryota; kingdom Metazoa; phylum Chordata; class Aves; order Coraciiformes; family Alcedinidae; genus Ceyx; species Ceyx cyanopectus. Next base: position 41,426 of record VYZU01049036.1, on the reverse strand, counting down.
CCTTGGGAATGTTCACAGGGTCCCTCTTTGCTAGCTCAGAGGCAGAAACTGTCACTTGTGCTCTGCTGGAGCTGCATGCCAATGAAGATGCAGCTGAATGGGGATCCAAGGCAGTTTAATAAATTATCCAGGTAATCTGGATATTTTTGCTGAAGTGGTTCCCCCTGTGTGGTGTTACTGAAACTTCCTCCAGTCTGGAATCCCAAGCCTGGGCACAAAGCCTAAGTGAGAGAAGCCTTAGAAAGGCTTCCCGAGCTTTTCATCATGCAGACTATATTTAATAGGGGGATTGTCTCACAGGCTGTTTCCCCTCCTATTGGCAATCAGTACAAACCTCTCCCTCCTCCCTCTTGGCATCAGGATGACATTCCTGTGATACTTCAGCAATTGCTTTAATGGAAAAGCAATTATACTATAAAAGCAGGATTATACTAGTAATATATTTTAGTTTTCTTGCAATAAAGGATAGCTGCAAGACCCAGAGAAAAACAAACTGCAACTGCACAGTTTTAGGTGACCAGTAAACATGCAGTCAACCTCACAGAATCACAAAGTGTCAGGGGCTGGAAGGGACCTAGAAGATCATCTAGTCCAACCCCCCTGCCAGAGCAGCGGCACCTAGACCAAGTCACCCAGGAATTTAGGAGCTCAGAAAGCTCAATTTAGAAGCTGCAGAAAGTGGAATGCAGAGCAAATAGCAAGCATGCATTTGGCCTAGGGGAGATACAGAAAAACGAAGTAAATAATCATAATACAATTACAGCAGAATTCTCCTGTCTCTGAATGAAATGGGATAATGGAAGAAAAAAAAAAAATATTGAAGAGAAAAAAAACCCCATTGAAGCAAAATGGAAGAAATCTGTGTCAGTACATGGCAAGAGGCTTTGCTGTGGCAATTGTTGTTGGCAGATAATTCTTTGAGATATCCCCTGTGGGAGAAAGACAAGCAGGGTGTGAGGGGAGGTCCTCTCATGGTACTTTACATGGGACAGCAGGAGAGGAAGAAAAACAAATTGCAGGGGACAGCGATCTAATAAAAGCAGAGAGAAAGTCATCACCACAGCTACAAAGTCACTCATTTTCTAAGCCTGATACAGAAGATGCTCACCTCTTTTCTCCCTCCATTCCTTTGTCACACCAATGCTATCAAAGCCTGCAACGAGCAGCAGCCTTGATATTTCTGCATATCAATGCCCGCAGCTCTGAAAGGGGACTGGGCACCACACAAAGTAAAGAGCTGTTGTTCCTGTCATCTTCTTGCTCTGCACTGAAAGGGCAATCTGTGAGCGTGGCTTTCGTGGCCTCCTGTTGCTCAGCGTGGTGCACGGCCACTGAATGCCTACAGCATCTTGCAGAAGTGGAGCCTGGTGGCAGCCAGCTCCAGCATTAGTATTCTGCAGCCATCACTGCCTGTGCCCAGCAGCAGCAGCTGCAGCCAGGCTCAGAAGGTTCCCAGAGCATGGCACAGAGCCATCCTCAGGGGCCAAGGTTGTACGTACAGCAGAGTGAAGAATCTTCCAGCTAGAAGGGAGGAAAAGTGCAACAGACAAACCAACCAGCACAGAAGCAGCTTCAGGATCTGTTTTCTCTTAGCAAAGATGCTTTGACACAGTTTTAGACCTGTCTTTGTGGCTACTGTGCAGCCTTTTGCTGTTTTGGTCAAGAGAAACATAAGAAAAATATAACTAGGAGGCAAGGAGGTCAAAGAACCTTCCCATGAACTGATAAGCTGCAAATTGCTTCTATGTTGCTGAAAAGTCTTTTTGCTTTCAAGTGTCAAGGAACTGGGGGACAGGACAGTGCTTCTCACGACACAGTTCTATTTGCCTCTGGCAAACTGTCATAAAAGCAAACGAAAGCTCTGCATATGTATTAGCCTTCCTGTGTTACTAGTTAATCCCACTGAAAATATAAAAATGCTGAGGCATCTCTTTGTAAAAAAAAAAAAAAAAAGAAAGCTCCACAGCTCTCCCAGCTATGACAATTTTTTTCTTTCCTATGACAGAAAGGGATTAGTTCTCTTTGAGTCTGCAAAGCACTCACATTGCTAAGAGGTGATTGTCACCAGGATTCAAAGAGCATTTTGCAACTGGAAACTTTTGGCTCCTCTGCTAGGTAGCATTAACCACCCACGAGAGGTTAAAGCAAACAGTCAAAATGCTGCAGGGCTGTAACACTTGGGGTCCTGCAGTTAGGAGCTGAAGGTGGTCTGGTATTTCATAATTGAGCTTTAGCTGGGTCCTTCTCTACATATTATTTTATTTTGTTGCTGATGTAATACTGCTGAGAGGAGAAAAAAGAAATGCATTTCCAAAAGGTGGCAGATATTTTCAATTCTTAGTCACCTGTATTTTCAATCTGCTACCTGGGAAACTCCCAGGAAGTATTCAACCTACAAATACTTGACATATTGGTTTCTATTTTTTTTTAGCTGACTCAATGATTGCATTGAGAATCTGAACTTCTCTTTTCCTGCTGCAACATGCTGGTTCATAGGAACCAATTCCTGAGCCTCTCTGACACCATACAGACCAGATTCCATTATCACTACTTCAAGCAGCAATATTTCACATTTTGTTCTGGCCAAATTGAATGATGCACTACAGGAGATGGAAATCAGGCAATGGGAGAGGATGTTTAGAGCTGGAAGGGAGCTCCAAAGGGCATCTAGTGCAGCCCCCCTGCAGTGAGCAGGGACACCTTCAACTAGCCCAGGCTGCTCAGAGCCTTGGCCAACCTCCCCTGGAATAGCTCCAGGGATGGGGCCTCAACCCCATAATATAATTATAAATATTAAATATTTAATATTTATATTAAATAATATTTAAGAGCNATATACTTATAAATACATAATTATAAATAACATCAGAAACCACCCCCCCCCTGTAATATTTCCTAATTGAAACTTCCAGGGATTTCTTTTGCACAGAAAACATCAGTATTCCTTCTTTCAATCCCATTCCAAAACACAAAGAAGTATAAAAATAGTAGCATTTCTCACTGGATAAAACCACATTTTAGCTGAGTCCAAGGCAAGATTGACCATTTTGATTGTATTAATTGAAAGGTTCATGGGAAGAAACAAAAACAGAGGCTATTTTCCTAAGTAATCAGCCTCACTTGATGGGTGTCTGCAACAGAAGCAGTTCCTGGACACCTCTGGCAGCACAACCCACTGCTAGGTCATGCTCTGATGAATTATGCAGCATCAATAATCTTCTGAACAAGCTGGATGTGACAGATTCACCAGCTTCTCCATTCTCTTTCCCTGCTGTTTAATAGCATCTGACAAATGCAGGGCTGCAGGACACTGTGCTTCTCAGCATGCCCTGCTTTGCACGCCACCTCGGAGTCATGAAGGATGTTCAGAAGCAATAAGGGGATATTCTGCACTGTGCAGCAACGAGGAGAAACCTCTTTCTTGTTTCCATCAGAGCAGCATTTTCCTGCAGAGCTGCAGTTGAACTTTCTCTAATGGAGATAATGGTGTCAGGATGCTCACTCCTGCATCCATGCTGAGGTGGTATGGATAATGCACAGCAGAGCAGCAAGCATGGTAAAATAGCCAATCTGCTCCTCCAGATGGGCACATATAGATTTTCTCTGCTGTTATCCAGTGGCTGTAGAACAAAAATATAAGTATTGAGCAAAAATAATGCTGGATAATTAAGCCCATGTCTGATGGAAATAAAGAGGGCTCTGGACTGATGTAGCTGCACATCTTAAGGTGATGATGCAACTACATCCTGACACTCCCTCTCCTGGTTGCAGTCATGGGCTGTGGTGCCAAGAACACCAGCTTGGCTTGCCTAGCTCCTTGTGCTTTTCTGAGACAGCAGCAGGAACGTTTCCACCGAGGGAAATTCCACCCACACGTCACCTAATAATCCAATTTCAACTTCTCTTGAAATCCTGCCTGTAAATTTTTACTAGACTTGTGTGGCTCAGTGTCTAGCAAAGATTTCTTACGCTTCTGAATCATGCTTGGTAATCATAAAGAAGAAATAATTGCTTATTTGGTTTTTATTATGACTGTGTGCTTAAGAAGGACCTAGAAAAACAGATTAATACACAAACTTTTTTTTTTTTAATAACTACACCAGTTTTTAGCTGCTGTACCTATATGACAGGTGCTGTGTGATCAAATACCATAGAATAAAAAGTTGATTAAAAATTATGCAACTGAGAGGGAAAATTAGGGACTGGAGAGCAACAGGGCCCAGTGATGTTGCTCTGGGCTGATGATTCAAACTGCAGTACAATGTTTTCCACTGCTAGGTGGCAAGTAGCAATGTGATTTTCCTTCTTCACACAGCCACAGCATTGCTCTTTACCTCCAGCAGTATAACAGGCAGGAGATGCAGGAGATGCTCACTGTTTTCCACAAGAGCTGACACTTCAGTTTTCACTGCTACATAAAACACCTGAATTTGAAACATTGACAGATGCTGCAGGCTTAGATCTCTGCATGATTTGGGTCCAATTTCCTCTTCCATATTTCCTCATACTTTAATTAGATTTCCATTTATAATAACACCTTCTGGAAATGCAGCATGATACTGGCAAGCCCACTGTAATTTTTTTTTTTATATAATTGTATTTAATCCAGCTTGTTACCAGCCATTGTAAAACTATCCCAGCTCTTTATGGAAGAAACAATATACTACAGTATATCTTCACATGGAAGGAAAATAATATAATATATCATACTTATTACATTACATTGTTTGGAAAAATAGTATACCCAGACCAACAGTGCCTGGGTCAGAACCTGAACTAACCTAATTTAAATAGACAACTGTATTATGAAATGTGAGCTTTGTGATTTTTCAAAGCCCAAATCAAACCCAGCCCCCTTCCTGCTCCTGGTTAGTTTTCATCACCTTTTAACAGTTATTTAATAATTTTCCAGCTGTTAATTGAAAGGCAGAGAAGCAGGGAAAGGTGAATTACCAGCTTTCCAACTGTGAATGACAAGCCCTTTATTTCATTGAGATGCACAACACAAACCACTGCATCCTGCAGGATTTTGCCAGCTCAAATACTCTGCCACAAACTTGCATCTTATCCAACAGGGCCAGTGTTATGCTTCATTTACCTACTCAGATGGAATAGCACAAGCAAAGTGCCCAAGTAATTCCCTACTGAGTGCCTAGTTGAAAAATGTTAGGGGGAAAAAATAAAAAATAAAATAAAAATAAAATAAAAAAATAAAAAATTAACTTACTTCCATAATTATATTTAAGACCTGGTTATATTGCCTCCAGAGCTGAGTAGGTAAGGAATATTTGAAATACAAACCACAAAAGTCTTGCTTCAAAATGCCCACTTGTGGTTTGAGTCTTTCTGAAGAGCCATTAACATGAATGTAAAGATTATGCAGAGGAGGAAATAACCAGCTCCCATCAAAACTCCTCTTCCCTGGTTGAAAATCACCCCTGGAACACATAGCTCAAAGCAATCTGAAGGTAATTAAAATCTTGATGTGCAGAGACTGTTGCTTATTGTGCTGAGCAACACTAATTAATGATTTCTTTGTGGTTCAAACTGCCTGCATCCATAAGCTACCCATGGTATTTCTATTTTGATATTATATACTTTGGTTAAAGGTCTCTCCTGTGTGTCTAAAGTGCCTAGCACAATTCCCTCCTTTATATGATTAGGGATCCCTAATGGTAATTGAAAACTGTAATTGAAAAGGTAATTGCAAATACAAGCAGAAAGAAGCTTAATACATTTTCTGGATTAATGAACAGCACAGTGATGGGCAAAACACCCCTGCAAGACAAAGCACACCTCCTGCTAAAGAATAAAGTGGCTAGACACAAAAACCATCAAAATCCCAGCAAAATTCACATTTCTTTCCCTTGAAAAGGAGCTGCTGAACCTTTCAAAGCTGCCATACCTCCAAACCCAGCATCCAGCAGGCAGGTCTGCAGCCTCAATAAGTGAGGCACGAGGGTAAAGAAGAAAAGAATTGAGATGCTGCCTAAGACCCCCCAAAAAAATATCTCAAAGTTATACTCACTGCTGGTAGATGACATATGGCTGTAGTCAGACCTGCAAGACAAATATTTGAATTAGACCATATTAAATCATAGCATCAGTTAGGTTGGTAGAAACCTTTAAGATCCCAGAGCCCATCTAGCACAGCCAAGTCTAAATCTAATAGAGAGAATGAAAAATGCACCCAATCTAACTCACACTGAATATTAAAATAGCTTCGTGCCCATTTAGCATTTTGAAAACACATATGCAGAGCAAGTAAAGCAACTAGGGTTTTATCTATGGGCTATTCACCTAACTTTAGGTGTCAAAATCAAACCTCAGAAGGCTCTATAAGGAAAAAATAGCCTTCAGACACAGGTTAGGAGCAGATGTCTAATACATTTTGACTCTGCTCATCACCTTCCTAAACTTATATCCTCCAAATGCTGCTTTGAAGATATTTTAAAATTATTTATTTTTAAGAATATTAATAAAGAGGTTTTATTGCTCTTTGGTCACAATCAGCAGGGAAGACACTGAGTAGAAAAATATAAACACTTAGATGACAAAGCTTTTTGTTTTAGGAAACTCCTGCTTCAAAACATCTTAGTGTAAAACCACACACCCACTGGTTCTGCTTCAAAACAGACTGGATTACCTGTGAGAGATTCAGGGTAGTTACATATTTTGAGCAACAGTGCAACTAATTTTGCATCTGAATAGAACCACAAACTCCTGAAAACCCCATTCTGGGCTGACTAAATCATGGCTCACTTCTGTCCTACAGATTCAGAAATAACGAGGTAAAATAAATGTCATTATTGAATATTAAAGAACATTTTAATTATTTTTATCAACTTCTCTGGCCCTACCCATGACTTCTGAGGTTTTGGAGTTCTGGGCAGGGACCCAGGAGCTGGCTGAGTAGTGCTGGGTGACCTCTAACAGATTTTCAGCAGCAAGCTGCCTCAGCATCCTTTGGCACTGCGTGTGTATCTGGAAGGGTGTGAAAACTCTGTGATGTCACAGTCACTCTTCACAAGCCCGGAGGCAAGTAATACCCATCCAGCTGCCTCCAAGCATCCCAAGCAAGGATTCATTTAGTCTGCACTTTTGTTTGAAAACAGCCCGGGGCTGTCCTTCAACAAATCTGTGCTCAGCAGTTGGTGGCTAATTCAACATGGATCTCCACTGCTTGTGTTTCCCATAAAGTGAGACAATATTTTGCCTTTTGCTTACTGCAAGTAGAAGCAGATTTCTATTGCTTCACACTGGTATTTTATTATCCCCAAGTGCTGCAGGCATATTGCAGGACGTGGAGATTTAATGAGCCCTGAACTGAGGAAGTGGCAGTCTGCATACAGGCAGCACACGAAAAATGAGACAAGAGGAAAAATAAAAAGATAGGGAGAAAGAAAGAAGACAAAGAAAGGAGACTAGGGTGTGCTTGGAGACTAATTGCACAGACTCAGTTTAACAGCCTTTAGAATTATGTTTGTTTTTGTTTTTTTTTCTAAAGTAATTTTTATAATTATAATAAATATGGTTCAGGCTAAAATTTAATTCATGTTTGTAGCATAACTGGCATATACTTTTTTTAAATGGAATTATTAATATCAAAGGCTTATGTCAATCTCAGAAATGAGAAATGCAACTTCCATCTATAGCTGATAAAAAAAGAGAGGTCTGGAGTGTTTCTCCTCCTAGCTGTTGTCTAGAGATGAAGGCTACAGAAAGTATATTCCTCATATAGGACCTTCAGCCACGTGCCTAAAACCAAATGGGATGAAGATGAGTTTTTTTCTATGTGTTTTTAGGGCCAACCTGAATCACCTTCTGTCTTCCTGCCAACCCCTTGCTTAGAATTTTTGTCTTGCATCTAGTTGTTAAAAACAAAAATAGCTGTGATAGTAAAATCCTTCATATTTTCAAAACATTAGCCTAGACCACTAAGATTTGTGACAGACAATGGTAAGTGGCTCTAAAAATACTTTTTTTTTCACTTATAGTCAGCTACTTAGGACAATAAATTCTGAAGTTTCTGTAAATCTTTTAAGCTTTTTATACTACTATACACAACAAACATTTCCTTTGATGAGATCATGCATTAGAAAAATTAAGTACTGCAATAAACATCTCCTGGGTTTTATAAAGTCTCTAGACATCAAGAAACTTTGTTCCTTCTCATTCTTTCCATCTCTGTTTTAAACATCCCAGGTATCAGGTTCTACCACTTCCCTTGGAAGAGGATTTTCCTATTAAGATAACTCAAGAGTAAAGTATTAATGGGCTTTAATGGTGATAGACTGGGACCATACTGGGGCTCAGAGATTCCAGGCCAATTACATGGTTTTGCAAGCTACTTTCTCTGATAGATAATCCATTATAGATAAAAGGAAAGTGGCATTCAGGATGGAAACTGAACAAATGAAGGACTGTTCCTTTTATGAGCACATAATGAGGAAAAATATGATCAAAAAGGGTATTGAAGCAATGGGAGGTACTGAAAAGGATGGCTCATCACTCAGTCAAAAGACACACTGGTCTGCAAAAATTAGTGTACAACAGTCAGCCCACCAGCAAAGAGGAGCTGTGAGGATGTCAAGAGACATTAAAATAGGAATGTAGAAGCTGGAGATAAACGTGGGACCTAGAGTCCCATTAGGGATGTTGAAGGACCAGGACTGTGTGTTATCAGAGAGCATCAGGAGCACAAAAGATGCTGAGCAATCCCCTGGGATCAGTGCACATTGCTAATTAGTAATACATCTAAAAACACAAGCAATGTAGCTACACCAGGGCTTGGGTTATTTGGCACAGCATCATGTTAGCATAGTTACAGCAGTGACATCTATGCTAATAAACAAACAGGCTCCAGAGAACTGCCTGGGGCTGAGGCCAACTTCCATGGAACAGTCTGCACCTGTGCCATTAAAACCTCTTGCCTTCCAAAACACACTGGCCAAGTGGTCTGCTGGGAATGGTCCCTGGTCAACGTGGTAAAAACCAGTCCCAGGGTAAAACACAGCCAAGAATCACATAGGTGAGAGGTAGATGGTCCCATCCAGACTGATGCCATCAAGCATTTGAAATATAAACCAATATGGACAACACTGTCCTGGTGCTCAGGGACACCCTCACATTTTGTTAATGCACTGGCATGACTGTNCAAGCCCGGAGGCAAGTAATACCCATCCAGCTGCCTCCAAGCATCCCAAGCAAGGATTCATTTAGTCTGCACTTTTGTTTGAAAACAGCCCGGGGCTGTCCTTCAACAAATCTGTGCTCAGCAGTTGGTGGCTAATTCAACATGGATCTCCACTGCTTGTGTTTCCCATAAAGTGAGACAATATTTTGCCTTTTGCTTACTGCAAGTAGAAGCAGATTTCTATTGCTTCACACTGGTATTTTATTATCCCCAAGTGCTGCAGGCATATTGCAGGACGTGGAGATTTAATGAGCCCTGAACTGAGGAAGTGGCAGTCTGCATACAGGCAGCACACGAAAAATGAGACAAGAGGAAAAATAAAAAGATAGGGAGAAAGAAAGAAGACAAAGAAAGGAGACTAGGGTGTGCTTGGAGACTAATTGCACAGACTCAGTTTAACAGCCTTTAGAATTATGTTTGTTTTTGTTTTTTTTTCTAAAGTAATTTTTATAATTATAATAAATATGGTTCAGGCTAAAATTTAATTCATGTTTGTAGCATAACTGGCATATACTTTTTTTAAATGGAATTATTAATATCAAAGGCTTATGTCAATCTCAGAAATGAGAAATGCAACTTCCATCTATAGCTGATAAAAAAAGAGAGGTCTGGAGTGTTTCTCCTCCTAGCTGTTGTCTAGAGATGAAGGCTACAGAAAGTATATTCCTCATATAGGACCTTCAGCNCTATACACAACAAACATTTCCTTTGATGAGATCATGCATTAGAAAAATTAAGTACTGCAATAAACATCTCCTGGGTTTTATAAAGTCTCTAGACATCAAGAAACTTTGTTCCTTCTCATTCTTTCCATCTCTGTTTTAAACATCCCAGGTATCAGGTTCTACCACTTCCCTTGGAAGAGGATTTTCCTATTAAGATAACTCAAGAGTAAAGTATTAATGGGCTTTAATGGTGATAGACTGGGACCATACTGGGGCTCAGAGATTCCAGGCCAATTACATGGTTTTGCAAGCTACTTTCTCTGATAGATAATCCATTATAGATAAAAGGAAAGTGGCATTCAGGATGGAAACTGAACAAATGAAGGACTGTTCCTTTTATGAGCACATAATGAGGAAAAATATGATCAAAAAGGGTATTGAAGCAATGGGAGGTACTGAAAAGGATGGCTCATCACTCAGTCAAAAGACACACTGGTCTGCAAAAATTAGTGTACAACAGTCAGCCCACCAGCAAAGAGGAGCTGTGAGGATGTCAAGAGACATTAAAATAGGAATGTAGAAGCTGGAGATAAACGTGGGACCTAGAGTCCCATTAGGGATGTTGAAGGACCAGGACTGTGTGTTATCAGAGAGCATCAGGAGCACAAAAGATGCTGAGCAATCCCCTGGGATCAGTGCACATTGCTAATTAGTAATACATCTAAAAACACAAGCAATGTAGCTACACCAGGGCTTGGGTTATTTGGCACAGCATCATGTTAGCATAGTTACAGCAGTGACATCTATGCTAATAAACAAATAGGCTCCAGAGAACTGCCTGGGGCTGAGGCCAACTTCCATGGAACAGTCTGCACCTGTGCCATTAAAACCTCTTGCCTTCCAAAACACACTGGCCAAGTGGTCTGCTGGGAATGGTCCCTGGTCAACGTGGTAAAAACCAGTCCCAGGGTAAAACACAGCCAAGAATCACATAGGTGAGAGGTAGATGGTCCCATCCAGACTGATGCCATCAAGCATTTGAAATATAAACCAATATGGACAACACTGTCCTGGTGCTCAGGGACACCCTCACATTTTGTTAATGCACTGGCATGACTGTAACTAGGGTTTCTGAGCCAGGGAGCATCTGCACAAGGCAGCCTGCTGTGTAAAACAAACAAGCATCTCTTGAGTTATTCTAACACACAACGACACCATACGATGCCCAAGGTGCCCATTTCCAGGACTCACTCCCTCTCCAAAATGGAATCATGGAAAGTCTACTGGCTCTTCTGCTTCCTGCATCCTCTGCTCCCCTAGGACTGATGGAATGGCACCTTCTGGCTTCACATTTCCCCTGCCTTCTCAAGCTCTAGATAGAGAGTTGTTTCAGATTTCACTGTTTCACATTAAGAGCTGTATTTAACTACTTCTTTGCCTTCCCTCCTCCATAAAGTGCTCCACAGGGCACAGGGGGGAGTTTTATAGCAGTGAAAGCACAATGCACGAGTCCAAAGATTTCACTTTGGAGCTCTGTCTTGGGTTTTTTCTCACCGAATTCCTGTGGGTCAGATTTCAATCTGCTTCACTAACACAAGCCCAAGGCAAATTTGTAACCTTCACTGTACTTCTATATGTGTAATCAAGATGATGGCAATGGAATAACTCAGACCCACTCACTTCCAAATGCCTTGCTCTACATTTCTAGTAGAGTGATGGATGATGGTGGATGAAGTCAGATGCTGGATTCCCAAACTCAGCTCTAAACTACACTCAGGAGCTTACTGTTAACACTAGTTTTTGAGACCCCATGTGACAGACATCATCCTCACTGCATAAGGATGAAAGTTGGTTTGTAATCTTCCAAAAGCACCTGACTTTAGTGAGCACACCTGCCCTTGCACCCAGCTCACCACTCATTCACAGAGCACTGCCCAAAGGGATGCATCAAAAAAAAACAACACAAAAACAAAACACAAAACACACAAACAACACAAAACCCCCAAAACTTCAACCAAAAAAACCAACAACATAAAACCCAACCAACACCAAAAGCCTTGTCTCTTATTAACAAGTGTATTTTCTGCTTCAGAGTCTCACACATTGTACAGACCTGCAATAAATAAACAAAGGATTTTTGTAATCTTCTTAACAGATAAGTTAACAGAGGCTCAAATAATTTGTGAATTGGCCAGGGTCACACATGCAGCTAGTAAGAGTCACAAGGAAACCCAACAAACAAGGGTAGCACAGTCAAAAAACTTCACATGATTTCTGAAAAATCAATTTGATGGACAGAAACACAGCAGAAAATGAAGAGGTGGGAACAACTCCCCTGAATATTAAGTGGAACTGAATAGGAATGGATTTTGTTAAATATATATTAAAAATAGCTGCTGCATGGTACAGTGTCCCAAGCTGAAACATCCTTTCTTTCTTTGTTTCACAATGGATTTCTCTATACATTGTTTAACTGTTCCTGTGCTGTTGATTGCTGCCACAGAAACAACATAATCTTCCTTCTTCCTACAATTCCTCAAATATTCAGCAATTCACTACTAATTAACCCAGTTTACATCTTCAATATTTAGGTTTTAAACTTAGTTCATGGAAAAGAAAACCCCTCATACTTCAACATCTCCCTATTTCCTCTGAAATGATTAATATTTTGAAATATGTGGCAAAGCTGCAAATTCAAACAAATTGAAAAGTAACTTCTTAAAACTTTAAATTTCATTCACTATGTGTCACTCAGATGCTCTGAAAATAATTATTTCAGCTTTGCCCTTCACATCAGTAGCAAGAACTGTCTCATATCTTCAAAATTCAAAATACTAAACAATTCTAAAATTTTCTGTCATCCTGGGTGCTTTAGCCCCAACATTTTTGCTCTGTTATTCAAAATAAGAATAGTTAAATAACATTTTAATGGCTTATAAAACCAAGAAAATTGTAAAATGAACATTTCTGCAACTCATTTCAAGTAACTGAGTGGGTTTTTTTTAATTTGTTTTTCTTTACAATATATCTCCAGGCTTTTTAACATACATATCTCTCCTCTCTTCAATTTCTGCCTTCCACTTGTCTCTGTTTGCTTTCTAACCAAAGAAAGACCATTTTCTTCTTCCTAAAATGACAGGTTTTATAGCACAAATACACTGCTAAAAATAACACCAGAGAAAGCTCTGTTTTACACACTTCAGGCCTAAAAGATTTCTGTAGCAGATGAAAGAAGGTTTTTACTAAAAAGCCCAAAAATAATTTTCCTGAGAAGATAGAATTTGCATGGTCAAAGTCTCTCAGATCAAGGATGGCCAAACTCTTTCAAATCTCATTAATAAATAGCCAATATAAACTAATTGGCTTATATGTTCTGCTCCCTTTATTTAGGTACTTGACAACACCAGCTCAATCCATCCTTATCGGATTCAGGAACTCAAAATACACCATTTTTTGTTCAGCAGGCCCTTTGCCAACCCTATTTACCAAGGCAAATGCAATAAAAAGAACACATTTTCCAACGGATTAGCAATATGAAGGCTTCAAACTAGAAATCTTCACATAGCACAGAGTTTTGCCAGCTCTTGTAGCTGGGAGCCAAGGCAAAACCTTAAGGAGCATATGCCCTGTGGAGTAGTTGATGTGTTTGATTGGTTAGCTGCTCTAAGCAGCTTCAGTGGTACAATCACAGCAGAAGAGCTCACGCATCATTACATATGATCAAGATGACAAGGGCTTGCAGCTCCTGCATTTACTACTGTCACCAGCCACTATTGTCCCCTCAGTGACAGGAAGGGACCACTCATGAACAAGAAAACTGTTACTGGATTGCTCTGGCAGTTGCCTCGCCTTCTATTTTCTGAGGGTGATGCCTGTACTTCATAATTAATTATTATGGTTTTCTTAACCATTGAGTAACTGGAGAAGGAGAGCAGCTCCATTTAGCAATAGTATGATGGGACTGAGACAAAGCAAAAAGTAGATTTTGTAGTGAGAGGGAAAAGGACGTGCTGTGAACAGTTGGTCTGGTGAGAAAGCTGCCACATAAACATTGTGAAAGAGACATATGCAACCTGTTTATCAGATTCAGATAGCTGATAAACACCACTAAAAATAATAATCGAAATGCAGAGACCCATTGCTTTTCCAAATAAACTTCACTGCTGCCTTTAATTGCCATATGCCATTGTTCAGATTCCTCAGACAGACTCCTTCCCTAACCTACACTTTTCCAGTGTCAAGCCTGGGGCAGGCGTGCTTGATAAAATCACCAGCTTTAGCACCTCATCAGCACCAGACACAAGCAGCTGTCAGGCTGGTCACTGAGGTCTCAAGGCTCATGGCACTAGCTGGGTCAAATCCTTTCAAGTGCTCCTCCCAAGAAAACCCACACTTATCTATTCCAGATAAACACAGCAAATGGAGCGACTTGACCCGTCCAGGACTTTTTGAGCTTTGAAGCAGTCATGAAGTCACTGGTTATGTTGTCTTCTTTTTACCCGTGTTCCACAAAGATTAACTGAAATCCTATCATTCCAATATTTGGAAAGGCAAACTGGATTTTTTCCTTCAATATCATCATCAAATATTTTTTAAACTTTCACTATTAATTGTATACACAATACAAGGTGATGGAAAAATTCCTTAGCATCTCAGACCACAAAAGAGATTCAAAAATTGATTTGAATTAAAAGCTGGATGCATGATAAATAAACTTGACTCTGATATGATGCAAGTTGCACAAGTACCAGCAAAGTTTACAGCACTTCACAGTTCAGGATCATGAGTATTGTGACAATAATAACTCAGTTTCAGGGCGCCTACAAACCTAACCTGCTTTTGGGGGTTGTTTTCTGGTGGAGTCAGCTCTGTCTACTTGATGTTGTCCAGGTGTCACTGTCATATAGAAATATAGACTTGCTTAAATTAAGAAAGACCTTCAAGATTATTACATCCCACCATTAATCTAATTCTACCAAGTCCACTGCCAAACCCCACCCCTAAGCAGGGTTTATATCCACACATTTAACTATGTCCAGGGATGATGATTCAATCACTTCCCTGGGCAGCCTGTTCCAGTACCTGATAACACTCTGAGTGAAGAATTTTTTTCCTCATATCCAACCTTATGCTCTCCTGGTACAATCTGAGATTTCCTCTTATCCTTCCAGACTATCCTCACCACAAGTTTTCCTGGGGTACAGTGCCAAGCACCAAGCCCTGACCAGGGTGTTTGCAGCCCAGAAAGCACAGCTCTTGGCCTCACTGCTGAGGCAGCACAACGTGATTTGGAGCTCCAACTTGAAGCCCACGGGCACTATCTCTTAGCATCTTCCCCCACCATGTGTAGAAGGAAGATTCTGGGGAACTCCCTCAAGCCGAGGAGAAGATAAAGAGCGCGGTGATGCCCCGCGGCAGGAGCCATCCCCCGGGGATCACACCGGGGTGAGGGAAGGAAGGAATCATCGCACTGAGCGGGGTGCTGCTGCCCGGTCTGTCGGGGATACGAAGCCGCACCCGCCACCCCAACCCCGCCGCTACCGGGACGCGCTCGGCGAGCGGCCACCGGCAACAAGTGCATCCCTCCATCCCGGGAGGGGAGCTCCCCCGGGGTTTCTTCCCCGCACGGCCCAGCCCAGGGTGTAAGGTAAGAACCCCCCTCTTATCCCCACCGCTCCTCACCCTCCCGTCTCGGCTCCCGAGTCCACGCAGTCGTCTTCACCGCCGGGTTGCTTCTCCATGGCGGTGGCAGCGGGAGGTTCCCACGCTCCCTCCCGCGGGAGAGCGGCGGCTGCCGCGACTCGTTTGTGCCGCCGGGGCTCCTCCGTGTGCTAGAGGCGGCGGCTACCGCCTCCCGACCCGCCCCTGCCCGCCTGCCCGTGGGGTCGGAGCCGCTCCTTCATCCCTCCCTCCCCGCCCGTAGGGATGCGCTGAGCCCCGCCCGCTTTCCCACCGCGGAGGGAAGGGGATTTGCTGCCTCGCCCAGACCCTTGGAATACCCCCCGTTCCGCGGATAAAACCTTCCATCCGCGGTTGACAACGGAACGGCGGGTGCGGGCGCGCTGAGTTCAGAACCTGCATTCGTTTTCAGTCGGAAGAAGGGCTGAAAGGTGCGGGACCCCACATCCAGTGGAAGTTAAGAGAACCTGTTGGATGAAATCCTGACTGCCGATGCATTTTGAATGCTGCCTGAGAAGAAAAGTGATGTGGGAATGCCTCCCAGTAACAGGGCAGTTGTATTCTATAATAAGTGTAGGGAAATGTGGGTGAGCTCCTGTGTTCAGTGCATGCTTACCTGTATTTTCAGGTGAGCATCTCTGATTCTGCATCACACCCATATCAGGGGTGAACCAAGAGCTCATTCAGCCAAAAAAAATAAATATAAATCAGTCTTTCCTAACCCACTCTGTCATTCAAATGACAAGGAGAGGGGGTGGAACTGATGTGCTAGTTTGTGTCTCCAAGCTTGGAGACCAGCACTGGAGTCTCTTCTGAATCAGTTTCAATATAAAAGTGGGAGGTGGTGTTCTGGGTTCCCACAATCTAGATATTGTGGGAGAATTAAAAAAAAAAACAAAAAACAAAAGGAAAGCAATCTAGAACTGTTTTCCCCACAACTGGGAAACATTTCCATTAATGTTTTGTGGAAAATGTCAGCTTTGAAAAAAAAAGAAATTTTCTCTTCAGAGCTCACTAACAACTACCAAATTTCTATCAGCTGCTGGAAATTACCACTTGCAGAAAGTGATAAGTAAAAAATAAAGGTTCTTAAAATAAATATATTCTTTTACCTTTTATTATTTATTCCTTAGTAGAAAAAAAAATAAATGAAAATAATCTGGTGCAGAGCTGCTTTCCAGCTCCTCACCCCCCAGCCTGGATTGATAATGAGGGTGCAGGACTCTGCATTTAGCCTTGTTGAACCTCATGAGGTTCACCTGGGGCCACCTCTCCAGCCTATCCAGGTCCCTCTGGAAGCCAGTAGATCAGAATTTAAGGAAGCAAGCACTGCTCTCCTTCCCTCCAAATCCATTTGAGTACAAGCTGATATGCATAAGGTTTCTTTCAGGATTGGGACCAGAATGCTGTGCCTGCCTGAGAAAATAACCACAACATGAACTGCTTTTCAGATTGCTAATATTTGATTCATCATATGCAGGTAAGAGGCATTAATTAATGTTTTCAGACATAGTGTGTCATGAGGAGATTCATCCAAGGCTAGAGAAGCAAAACTGAGACAATTCTGTGTCTCTTGATTCCCTGCTTTTGGGTAAATATTGATTCTCCAGCAATGGTAGTGGCTGTGGAGGGCTGTGAGCTCCCCAAAAAGAGGTATTTGTGTTACCAGACCTCACTGTCTCTCTGTTTTTAGTCTCTATATATGCATTTATTTAGTTAATGCAGCTGTGCTTAAAAGCAGGTCACTTCCATTTACATTCAAGTGTGATTTCAAAGTGAGATAAATTGTCTCTAGCCACTGTGGAACTGATTTAAGATGTAACCCAAACTCCTCAAATGTTCAGAAGTAGATTTAGTTAAATTGATCCATTTCTGTATGTAAAATTTTAGGTGGTCAGCTAATACATCTTTTCCATCTCTGACTTTTATTATTCTAGTTAGTTATGTTTAAGTATTGGCATATGAGAGGATCTGGAATAGATTTTATGCTGCATTTAAGATTAATTTATTCCATCTGTCCCAGGGAGGGAAAAAAGAAACATTTGAAGGAAATATATAATTAAGATAGTAAGTAAAGCTACCACAAACTCCAGGCTCTCTTATTTTTATATTTGCCTCATTTAACTCTTATTCTGGTCTTTCACATAATTATGGTGAAAAGGAGACTTCCTTGCATTAAATTCCCAGAATTTCAGAGATTTTAATGAATGAGGTGTTAAGTCCTGGCCTTTACTTAGATTTTCTCTGCTAACCATGCTTCACTTTAGCCCCTCTGGAGGGTTTGTTGAAAAGAGAGGTTAAGTTTTAATTACTTTCTTATTCTTATGAGGCTGTGATATCAGTTGAAAGCTACAGATAACAGTGAAAAGATTCCTTTCACTCCAGGCCTTTGGAAACAGCCCCTCTCCAGGCTTTTTATCAGCCCCCTTCAGGCACTGGCAGGTGCTCTAAGGTCTCCCCAGAGCCTTCTCTTCTCCAGGCTGAACACCCCCAGCTCCTTCAGCCTGTCCCCACAGCAGAGCTGTTCCAGCCTCTGAGCATCTCTGTGTCTCCTCTGGCCCTGCTCCAGCAGCTCCATGTCTCTCCTGTGCTGAGGGCTCCAGAGCTGGCTGCAGAGCTCCAGGGGAGGTCTGAGCAGAGCAGAGGGGCAGAATCCCCTCTCTCCAGCTGCTGGCCACAGTGAGCAAAAAGTGGCTGTTTTGTTCATTGCCCTTTGTGAATATCCTACCAATTCTGGCATCCTCTATGGCAGATTTCTAGCTTCTCCTCTCATTTTTTTCTATGCAGTGGCAGAACTTCACTGTAGGGTAGGAAGAGGGGAGAGAAAAGTATCCTTTTTAACGTAAATGAAATTCTAGTGATCAGAGTGCTCTGATGGAGAAATAAACCCCAAACTTTAGATTCTGTTTTTCATGCAGAATTTTGGATCTCTTTTCTGCTCAGCTCCAAAAGACAAGAGGGCAGATGCCACTGCAGCTCCTTCTAGCATTATGCTCTAAATTAGAGAGTTCTCTAAGTTTTTGAGAGACAGACCAAGAATTTAGTTTAACAGAGGGTTCAGTACCAGATATGAAGACATGACAAAGATGCAGAAGGATGGGGTTTTTCATTCCCAGCTGAAACCTTTCCAACTGGACTATAATCATGCTGTCTCCATCCCCTGCTACCTGATTCTGCAGGCAGAATCTTACCCCTAATGAGGGGTTCTGGATTCCATTCCTGGCACTTTCCAATCCCACTCTAGGTATTACAGTGATGAAATTCTCATTTTACAGGATCTGGCATATATAGAAAAGGGTTTCTCCTTTAGTGGTCCCCATGGAAATTAGCACTCTGCAGGTCAAGACTTTGTTAGCATTCACTACTGGACTTAAGAGCCTGTGTTGTGGATTGAAAACGAGTGGAGAAAATTGCTGTTTTGGAAGGAGGATGAGGGTTATGGCTTGGCACATGGCTCAGTCTCCCTGCTAGGGCAGCCTTAAAAGGCTGACTTTCAGACTGGTGAACGTTGCCAAAATATTTGTGGCAGTTTCTCACATAGACTGGTGGGTTGTTGGGATTTTTAAAGGTTATGATGAGGTCAGTTTCATTTGTGGTAGGTCTCGAGCCAGACACCCAACCTCCTAAAATTCTACGATTTTGAGGTAAAATACAACTATGCATAAAAAGCTGTTTCTTCAAAGCACTGAGGCAAAGGTTTTCAGTGGAGTTGGAGTGAGTTTGGTTCCCAGGTCTCACTCTTTTATGTTTCATTTGAAAACCCTAAGGTGCACGCTGCTACCAAAGTTCATGGTACTGTGCGGCAGATATGTATTTTAGAACCAAATTGCTCTTTTTGGTTTGTTTGTTTTTTTTTTTTTTTTAACTTGAATTCTAGTATATTAAATCTTTATTGAAAACTTCTAGCACTCAGTAACAACTGCTATAAAAATAAGTATTTGGACTCTTGCTGTATAATCATGAAGCCTCAGTGGGAGTACAAGGGGGAGTGGAGCTGCACCCCATCTCTGTGCCAGCATCTGACTAGAGGCTTGACTAAGCTGTGTGACAGAAAACCCTTTTCAGGGGAAATAAAATGGGACTCTGTATCATAGATTTTAAGGAATTAATCTTGCCTTCACATTGTAAATGATCCCATTTGGATATATCTTCTTAATGGATGTAATCAGTAGGTTTGCTGTGTGTAAGTGCCAGGATCAGCATGCAAACTTAGATTTTAGGGGAGCAGTTGTGTGCCAGGACATAATAAATCAGTCCCCAAGCTCTGTGAGTGGGTTTCTCAGTACTGACATCCTACCTAAACCATAAGAGGTGAGCCTTTGCCCCAAACCCTGACCCAGCCCTCACTTGTGTGAGGCAACCTAGAAGAGCTTAGCACCAGTTTGGAGAGCCCTGAATGTGGAAAGCCAGGTCTACAAGGGCACAGTTATGTAAAGGGATGTTAAATCATAGAATGGTTAGGGCTGGAAGTGACCTCCAAAGGGCATCTAGTGCAGCCCCCTTGCAGTGAGCAGGGATCCCCTCAACTAGACCAAATACTAGACCAAAAATTCCCCTTTTTCTGGCCACCAGATGCTGGTGTTGCAATGCACCTCTCCTTGGGTGCTCTGCAAGAGAGAGAGCATCAGCACAACCCAAACAAGGGAGTCCACTGGGACTAGAGAGCTGCTTCCAAGATCTCAGTAGCTGGATATAGACCTACAAATTTGCAATATTTCCAGGTAATCTCAGTTATTTTGGCCAAAAGCTACTCTGATCTGTGCTGGCCAATGAATGGAGCATGTAGTTGGTTCTGTGGCCTCTGAGTTGGGGAGGCAACACTTGAGCCAGAGTGCACGTCACATGATGCTCAAGTGTGTGCTTGGTGGGAGTGTTAAGAGTGCATTGGCACTCCAACATTAAAGCAGTGGAAATGTTTCAGTTGTCTTGCTGTGTGTAGGAGTGCTAGTGAGGGTTACGTGGTGTCACACGTGTGGATGTTTACCAAGAAAGCTGACAATGGGCTTGGTGTCACTTATATGAGGTCAGTGAAACAATTCTGTCTGCTGAGCATCCTGAGCCCTTCACATAGTGAATGATCAGCTTATCCACAAAAGCACTCCTGTGCTGGTAACCATGGCAACTCCTATTACATCAAGTTTTTAATGAAATATTGTACTTTACAAGGCAGAGGAAACATTTATTTTCAAGGACCAGTCCTGAACCCACTGATGTTTAAAGAGGAAGGATTAAACCTCTATGGCAGCAGCAGTAAATATTAGAGTAGCTTTTCCATGTAGGATCTTCTGAAAGAGGAAAATGTTTTTTTTCATAGAATCATAGAATGATTTGACTGGAAGAGACCTTCAAGATCATAAAGTCCAGCCATTAACCCTATTTTGTATTGTTTGGTTGGTTTTTTTTCCCTTTTCAGCTGATTGTGACAGCAAGCTGTATTTAAAACACTGTTGGAACTCCAGGGGAGAATTTATTTAATTGTTCTGCCACACTTTAAGAAATCTGGGTTTGAATTACACGTAATATAAATTTTTAATCATAAGATCGACAACAGGATGGTCCTGTTAGGTTTAAAAGTTTTCTCCTAAAACTCTTCATCCAGTGGTTGTGAGTTTTAGTGACTGATTACAAAGCAAACAGCAGGAATTCCTGGTTTTATGCATACCCTAAGACTTAGTAAATATAGTGAAAGATCACAGAAAAACACAAATATTTTACTAGAAGGTATTTGATTCTGTTTCCACTTCTGAGATCTGTAAAGAAGAGTAAATTTAGCAGTATAGAGAGAACTGTTAAAGCCTCTTTTCCTCCTGTGTCCAGTGACATTGCACAGCCTCCCTGTCCCCTCCTTCCTCAGACTGATGCTATAACTGCTCCTTTTCTGATATGGTGAGCCAAGAAATGTTGAAATAGCCTTTCTGTCATGTTGAGAACAAACCACCTTGTATATATGATGTCTCTACCTGTGCTGAAAATATTAGGAGGCAATGATTGCCAGTGGATTGTGAATCAGGAGTGTTTTACTTCAGAGCATCATCGCTGGGGATCAGCATGGGGAGAGGCAGATGCAAGAGAGCAATCAAACCTGATATGTTTTCTTCTCTTAAAAACTGGCAAGGAATGAAAACACAGACTTGTACAGGAACCATAGAAAGAGTATCATTAGAACTTAAAATTAGGAGCAAAACTCTGCCTCAACATGTGGACCAGGCAGTACTTATGTCCTCTCACAGCAGGAAAATCACAGAAAGCAAGCAAACCATCCCATCTGACACAGGGTAGGAGGGATGTGCTGCAGTAGTAAACCCCACACCTCATGAGAAGAAGCAAGGAATATATATTTAAACTTTAAAAACCCACCAACTCCAAGAGATGAAAGGGAAAAACATGAGTGTAGCCATTGTTATATAAAGATCACTTGAGAAAAGTCACTGCCACAACACAAGTAAAACCTAGAAATTATTATGCAAATAAAATAATATACTCTAGTAGTCAAGATCATCTTTTGCAATGCAGAGGGAAATGAAATAGAAAATATTCTTTCCAAACTTACTTTTTTTTCTCTGCCAATTGCTGGATTTTCCCCTAGACTTGGGGCCGTGCAGCTCCCAGGCAAATAGATCCTTTCAGAGAGCCCAGATGGGCAGTAAAAGGATGACTAGAGAAAAAGGTTTCCCAAAGCTGTTCTTAAGGCACCTGACATGTTGCAGCTGAAAGAAAGACAATACCATGTGCAAGGCTCTTAATCCAAATCCCAGTAATGGAGTTACAGACAGGCTGCAGCCTCTTGCCTCTTAATTTAAAGGATCAAGTGGCATTAGAGCCCATCAGCCATGCAGCATCAAGTGCTCCTCACAGCACATCAGCTTGCAAAGAAAAAAAAACAAACCACTCCAGGGAGAATAGGGAATAAATTCATCTTCTTGCCTTTAAGTAGCTGTTCAAGGAAGCTGATGGCATGAAATGGTTTCTGTGTTCATTTTCAGCTGAATTTCAGCTCATTTTCCATGAGAATACTGTGAAAATAAGGGCCAGAAAAAAAACTGAAGAAAAAAATGAAAGAGGGAAAAAAAAGTCTAAAAACTTGTAAAAATTTTATTTCAATGGTGTCAAAGATGAGGCAAATAAATGTTTTTAAGCACTTGCCTTTGCTCAAATAATGTACAAAGATGTTTTGCAAGTTGCTTCTGCTTGCCTAGAAGTTGTTCCCATAACTGCTCTCCAGAACTAATGGTAAAGATGCCAGGTTTATTCACCTAGGATTTAACAAATAAAATATCATCCTGCATTTAGACTCTCCCTTTCAAGGCTGTCTATTTAAAGTGATTTACATCTGTGTTTAGGTTCCCACATGAAACTGACAGGATTTTCCTGTCCATTGGCAATGCAGATACTCAGCATTTTTCAAAATCTACTTCTCTTTTATTGAAGAGCCATTAGTCAAAGAGTTGGTTGCAGAGGATAAGGGAGCTCTCAAGCATGTGAGAAAGTGATGGAGTGGTTAATAGAAAAGAAGAGGATCTCTTACCCAATCCAAGGTTACACCATCCCTCTAATTTTTTTCAATTTTCATATGAATTGCCACCTTCTGCCCTTTTTTATCACAGTCTTAAACAGATTATTCTTTTAGAAGTGTATATATATATATATATTAATTTTTTTTTAACTGCCACAGCCTTATCTGCTTTAGCTTATCTTCAGGGTCCCTACCCTACTTGCTCATCTTCATTAAAAAATCCACTTTTTTTTTTTCCTGGTGGTCTCAGGAGAAAGCCAGACACCCTTGGGGTGATTCACATTGGGTGGCATCTCTCCTCATTGTTAAAGAAACAAACATACAGGTGGAAGGGAAACTCTGTCAGGAAAATAACAGTATTTTTCTATATGGAGAGATGCCTCCAAATTCCTCATTCTTAAGGCTTTAAAACACTAACCAATAAATGGAAGTGAATATAATTGTCTTAGAGTGCTGCCTATTTCTGCTAGACAAACATTTCTTATGGGATGAGAGCTTTTTTCTGGAGTAGAAAAGTTTATTTTAGTAACTATTCTAGTGACTGTGGTTGCTGTAGTGTGAGATCACCCACAGAAAGAAAATGTTTATTGGATTGTTTGAGTGATTGCTTCCTTGCTCGCAATTTTGGCAAAGCTTTGGGGAACTGGAAGAAGTAAATGGACCAAAAAAAAAAAGGTTTATTCACCTCCCCACCCACATTGTCAGCCATGATTATACCAACCATGATATAATAACATATATTTAAATATTCTCTAAGGAATGAAGAATTTTAATGAGTGATAATGGTGGAAGCTTATGGTTATTTTGTGATTAATTGTGCAGTGGCTGAGGAAAGGGCATTAGATGGCTCCATGAACTGCGTGTGGGCTCTGGATCATTTCACCAGTCAACAAAAAAAAAAATCAATGGTTTACAATCCAGCAACAATATAGTGAATTATTGTGTTGTAGGCTTCTTTTCTAGTGTGAGTGACAGAAGACCACATCTAGCCACTCTGTAGGGGATGCAAAAAGCTGGGCACATAGAAAAACCAACCTTCCTACAGAGCAGGTGTCTGGCCAAAGGTTGATCTTGGTGGGAAATTAAGATAAAAGGGTTTTTTGGGGTATATATTGCTGGGTAATGTTTTCACAGTGCTGTGAAGTTCTGTAAGAGTGGTGTCTTTATTTTGCATATGTTGGTAAATCTAAAAGGCTATTAACCCTGCTGCCAATCTGATTTATTTGCCAAGGGAAAGCTCAACTTTCAACAGCATCTTCAGATATTCAGATATCAGCAGAATACTCATTTAGTCTGTAACAGAGACATTGCTATTTGACTTTCTTACTCTTTGCACAGATCTGGTTATATGAGGAAATAAATGAAATATATTAGGAAATTACTCCCCTGTTCCTTAGTTCAGGGCACTCAAAATCAGGGGAGCTCTTGTCTGTTGCAAGGGCTTTTAGATAAACTGCAGTGGGTCAGATATTCAGCTATCAGCTCACACTCAGACCCACAGCCAGTGCAAAATCAGTCACCAGCTACACCATAGGCTTCCATTATCACCCATTAGAATTCTTGCTTAGTCACAGAATGCTCAAATTTTAGGGCTACTCTTCAGTTATAAATTGATTTTCTTTTATTTCTTTTTTCTTTTCTCTTCTTTCTTTTTTCTTTTATTTTCTACTTTCTTTCTTCTCTTCTTTCTTCTTTCCTCCTTTTCTCTTTTCTTTTCTCCAGGGGTATGCAAATCATTTAAGATGAATTCTCACTTGCAGAGAGACCTCATTCTGATCTAAATGTTCTAAAGCAACTGCCTGTATAAGGAACAACTCAACCCAGAGGAGCAGAGCAGTTCACATCTTTCATTAGACTGACTTGTTAGTGATTTTTTTTCCTTTTTTTATGAAAAATTCTCTGTCTGTGCCCAGAACTGAAATGTCTAGGAAGTGGGAGTACTTTGTAGGACAGCTGCCTACAGGCATGAGAATGCAAGGGGAGCCTGACAGCTTTTATTTCCAGAAAGATCCTTCTAGCTGCTGTTGTCACTGCCATTCTCTTCTCTTTGACAGCAAGGGCAAATCTGACCACAGCTCTGACTCCTGGGCACGAAGCAGTCTGCCTGAATCCCACACTCCAGTGGCTTTATGCCATTAACCTAATTGTATCAGACATTGGAAGCAGTGCACCCTTTGACTCACATCTCTGACTGCTAAAACTGCATTAAAACTTTGTAAAACTGAGCAGTCTAAGAAAATTCTCTGTGGACACCTACCTTTATTAGTAATTAGATTAAGGAACAGATTGTGAATGTACTGAATTTAGTGCATGTTGAGGCAGCAGCCAGCTTACTAATGGAAGAAAAAAAATCAAGTAGTTTAGCCCATAAAATATATGTTCACATGGCTGTGTTATAACAATAGATTACAATAAAACTGAAATTGTCTTCAAATTTTAGCTCTCAGGCTGGCATTCTCATCTCTTCCCCTACAGCAGGGCCTGCTTTGTGTAAGTGGATTTTCTGCTTGCAAAATCCAGGGCATCTGCAGCGCACAGAAACCTGAAGATTATTAGTATAAAAAAACCACTAATATTTGCAGAAGCTTACCATATATTTATTAATTACAGCTTTCCATACAACAAACAACAAGCTCTGCCACAGAAGGCAGTGATCAAATACAGTGACATCCTTCAATTCATCAACCATTATCAATGAGACTTTTGTTTTATTTCTCCAAATGCCTTTTGCAGCAAGTGGCACTTTTTCAAGGGACACTGGCAACCTGAAGTGCATTTGAATCAGAAATTAATTCCAAGTTATTTTTGGCTAGTGAAAATAGTGTATTGCTGCATGTAAGAATAATCACAGGGATAAACAGCAAGATGTTTGCACTTATATTAAATATATATATATATGGCAAAAAAACAAGGAGCTTCACCCCTTTGCCCCTGAAGCTTTCTGTAGCTTATAAAAGTTAGTGTCAGAAATTCTTTCCAGAAGCAGCTTTCTCAGTTTCTAAGCACTGTGTTTCCTGTTTGCTTTGTCTGAGCATTGAAATGAATTTGCTGTCTGCTAAAACAGCAGAGTTCTCAGAGTCTGGCTTGGCACAGAGGAGCAGAAATATCTCCCATTGATCTCATTGATGGTGGCTCACAGCCAGACAGAGTTTTTCTTCAAAAGCAAAATCCAAGTTCCTAATTGTGGGCATTCAGAGGTTCCTATTCCATTAATAAGAGCTGCTTTCTTGGTCACAGATTGATGCCATGAGAGCTGTACAACACCTTGAATTCTCAACAGCAAAATTCAAGTTGAGCTGCTCAGAAAAAAGATGCAAAAAAAAAATAATAATTAATTAATAGGAATCATTTGGTAATTTCTTAGATAGCAATTGAAAGCTCACTTTTCATTCATGTGGTGCTTGCAATGTTTCTCTCAAGGCTCTGAGCAGCCTGGTCTGGTTGAGGGTGTCCCTGCTCCCTGCAGGGGGGCTGCACTAAATGCCCTTTGGAGCTCCCTTCCAGCCCAGCATTCTATGCAAACTCTCTAAAGAATTTATTTTCCTTCTGTCAAGCCACTCTTTACATCCTGGGACCTCAATTCTGTGCTGAGGAGCTCAGTGTTGATATAATTCAGTTTTGCATCATCAGTGAAGATTTCCATAGCCCTAGTCATCTCTACATTTTCATCTGAGAATGCCACCAGGTTTATAGGGTTTTTTACCTTCCATGCACCACTCGGTGAGTTACAGAGCCCAGCGAGTTGTTACTTAAGGAGTTGACTCGGTGCAAATAAACATTTGACCGAGAAGCTCGAGTGTGAAAGATCAGGAATGTAACAGGAGCACCTCTGGAAGTCAAGGCTTCCATCTAGTGGTAAAACTAAAAGATGCAAAAGGAGCAGGTGGTTGGAAGTGAGGATGGCTGGGGGGGGGGATGCCCCTGTGAGCATCCTCCTTGTTCCAAAACGCAGCTGACCGAGCAAGAAAATGAAAGAATAAAAAATCCAGGCGACTCACAACATCTCCGAGGCTTGGGATGAGCACTGTAGCTCAGGAAAGGGGAATACAGTTCACTGGGGTTGTTTTTACCTAAAGCCAAGCAGTATATTCTACACATGAACTGTCAGCAGATGAGTGCACTGACCCACAGCCTCAGGCATGGCAGAAAGCAAACCCCTGCATGATAATATATAAATTTCATCATTAATAAATAATAAATAATAAATTTCAGATTTCATTAAAAAACAAACAATCCAGTGTTTGTCATGAAGGATGAAGAGAGCAGCATTTTCCAGGTAACGATCATCTTGTCAAGAGTTCTTGATAATATTTTTTTTTTCTCTCACATAGTTTAGAATTGTAATCTGGCTGATAATTTCTGTAAGGAGATGGAACAAATCGAGCCCTTCTTGGGAACTCTAATGAAATTACAGACTCTGCAACAGCAGGGAACTCTGTAAAGAAAATGTCTGTGACCTTGTGAAGGTTGCTCTGCAAAATGAGCAAATTTACCCCTGATATCCCTCCAGCCTCCCCACAAAAAATCCATGCAGCCACCACAGAACATTTGATATCCACAGGCACACTATGGAGGAATCTAAGTGCATATTTCAGAAGCACATCAATAGCCATAACATAGCAGTGTGCAGAAAAAAAAGAACAGTGACACTTGAGTAATAAAAGATAGTGTTCTGCATAATATTGAAGTCAATAAGGTGAATTGAAGAGAATTAAATTGAAATATCAACTCGGTTTTCTGCTGCCTCATGTTTCCAGACAATTTGATTTCTCTTTAGGCAGGAAGAATTATGGATGATAGATTGCAGTTCACTTCCACTGCAGCAAATTCTTCTGGATGCTCCTGTTGCATCCATTTAGCTCCAGTGGATGTATTGAAGAGCCTCCATAAACTCCTTGCTGACTGGGTTTTGACGCAGAAATGCTTTTTTTTTTTTTTTTTTGCATGTAAAAATGACCTTTGCTTGCTGCCATGGTTTGATCTGGTATTTTGACCCCTGCATTTCTGGAACTACTCCAGTTTCCTGGCATTCCATTCCAACACTTGATTATTCTCTCAGAAATCCTTCCAAAATCTGATCTAAACCTGCTCTGGTTCAATTTCAGTCAATTTAATGTTATTTACTTGAGAGAAGAGGCTGCACCCACCTCACTCCATCCTCCTTCGGGTAGCTGTGGAGAGCAATAAGGTCTCCCCTCAGTCCTCTCCAAAAAAACCCNATAATATATATAATATATATACTACTTATATATAAGTAATATATTAGTTTTTAATTGGAATGAGGAACAGATGATCCAGTTTAAGACCAAGACAGGCAAGTCATTTAAAAGTTTGTCTTCTAGAAACTCATTTGAAGAACTTCTGGGCACAACATCTATTCCTCACTGGGCTCTCAGGAAGGAATCTCGGCTATTTATCACATTCTCCTGGCAAAGACTCCATCAATGGGTGATGGATGTGACAGGCAACAAGCTAGACATCACAATTATTCTCCAGCCATCTTTGGAACAAAAGACTCAAGAGGCGAGACAATAATTAATTCAACAAAGCCTAACAAAGCTCTGAAAGATCCTAACAGTGTTGCTATTAAAAGGACACAAATTTCTTCCAATAAAACAAGCCAGGCCAACTGGTTGTCTCTGGAACCTTTGTGACAGAAGACAAGACAAAGTTTGCTTGTCAAGCTTGTCACAGAGATGGAGTTTTTAATGGCAGGAGGGTTTTTTCAGGGAAACAAAGGGAAGGAGGAGGGGAGATGCAGCAGGGGTCAGTGTGCTAACCTCTCACCCTCTGAAAATGCTGCCAGGCAACAGCTATGGGGGGAGCTTGAAAGCAGGGGGTGTTTTCCTTGAGTGCATTTTATTGCTTTGTCATAAAATGCACACAAAACTTTTCCCAACAGTGATGCCAGGATAAAAAAAGAGAAAAAATAATTGTGTAATTATTTCCCAAGCATTTTTCTGTGAGTATTCTTTATTAAGAATAAGATAATTANAAATAAATAAATATAAAAATATTAAAAAATAAAATAAAAATAAAATAAATTTACAAATAAAATAAATAATAATAAAAAATAATCTTCAACCTCTAACAGGACCCTAGAGTTCTTGATTTTCTGACTTTTTCTTTTGCAGGTCAGTGTTACCTGGGTGACAGCATAAGCAACAGAAGGTATTTCAAGTGCATGGCATCAGAATTGCTCTCCTTTCCATACCTTGAGAACTTCCTAAAAGAGGAGGAATGTGGAGCAGCTGCTGATAGCAGCTCTGGAGAGGCAGAACTCCTTCAGACTCTTACCTACATGGGCTGAAAGAGAAGAAAGAACCATTCCTGAGGATTCTTTTTTGCTTGATGATAAGGTAAGAGCTTCCCTCATCTTCCTGTTAAGTCAATGAAAGATAGAATCCTGTGGTATTGCAATTCTAATAGTGGCTATTTCTTGTCACCCAGCAAAACCCGATAAAATATCTGTGGTTTTGCAGATTTATTTTTTGTTTTTGCACAGGTAAATTTATTTTTTTTTTAGTATTGACCTGTGGTCTCAGCATTCCTGCATTTGCTGATTTTCTCTTCAATCTCCAGGAGACTCTGGATTTTTTTTTCAGAACTTCAAGGGAACATATGAGGTGGTAAATAGTAAAGAACTAGGGAGCAAAGTGTACATAGGTGATGATTTTTTTGCTCTGTTTGGACTCTCAAAACAATCTACTCTTGTATGTAACTATGCAGACACAGCAGAGCTCAGTAGAGATTGACAGCTGAGCTTTAGTTTCTGAACTACCTAAAATAACACAAGGCTCACTCATTTTACTATCCACTCATGTACTTTGTGTGATTTATTTTTTTTTTCAAGCAAAGAAAGTGATTTCACTCCCTTTTTTAATATAGTGATATGCTATATAATGATATATAGTGATATTATATAGTATTATATAGTGTTTTCACTCATTTTTTTAATATAGTGATTTTTAATATAATTTAACATATTATCCTGAATGAGATACAACTTGATAAAATTTTATGATAATACTTTGTCATCTACAGTGTGTTGAAGTTTCTTCTTTGGCACCAGAATTTTATTTTGTTTCAAGGTTGATTAAGCATTTCTTTGTACCAGTCACTTGGGGGAAAAGTAAATACCAAGTAATTAGATTTGTATGCATGATATTGTCTGTGACACATATCTTGTTATTCTGGAGCTAACAATGAATCTGGACAAGTATTGTGAAAAACTTGAAAGATGTGTGATTTGCTTTTTATTTTATTTATCAAAAAATTGGATTCTCTGGAGTCAAATTCATTTAGTTAAACAGAACACACATATTGGCTTCTATAACCTGGTTTTCATAGGCAGTCATGATGCCTCAGGAATTGCTAGTTACAAAGAAAACAGAAAAATTGAAAGCAGTAATAAGAAAAAAACAAACAAAAGCCCCTAAAATAATAAAATAATTAAAAAATATTAAGTGAAGTCAGATTCAAGTCACTAAATGAACAAAAAAGCTATGAGCATTGCCTTGTCAAAGTTAGTAATCTTAGCTGTGATTAAATATTTAGTGTTGTCTATTTGATCTGCTTCTCACAAGTTACTTCTTTGGGAGATCTCTATTTATGATTTAATAGCTGCCTGTAAATTTGATAATTTGAATTAACAGAGTAAATATTTTTCTTCAACGTTGCGTGATTGTCTTCATGGAGAAGTGAATAGCTCTTGAGTAAGACCCTGTTTTTTAATTACTAGTCATCTTAGATAACAGTAAATAGATAACAGTCCTGAGCAATAACACTGAGGAAGAGACCCTGTGATCTGTGAATGCTGAATTATAATTGCCTTCCTATTTAATTAAATAAAAACACTTATAGGTACAAGGGAACCAGAGTTTGACTCTAAATAAAGTTCTACTCAAGAAACATCTTTCAATGATAATGCCTTATATGAAAATACCTTTTAAAAAGCATAGGTTATCACAAAACATAATAGAGATATTTGTGACCTTGAATTATATCCATTATTTTGTCCTTTAACTTTCTAAATCCATAGAGCTATTTCAATTACAGTAGATACTCTGAAGAAAACAAATTAATTTTGACAATAGGAGAGGAAGACTGTGTATTCCCACTGCCCATAAGTGATGCACAGTGCATTATTATGCAGCTAGTGGATTATATTATGCATTTGTTAATCCTTATTTTAAAAGCACCATGAAAAATGGGAACTACATTTGTTAGCACAGAATTAATGTGGTCCAGCAAGATTTTTTTAGAAATTGGCAATTAACATGCTTGAAATTGGGAACCCTGTTAAGATCCTGAAAGATTTTGAGTTTTGATTTTGTTTTTTTTGTTTTGTTTTGTTTTGTTTTTTTNTTTTGTTTCTGGTTTTTTTTAAGGGTTTTTTTGTTTGTTTACTTGGTTGAGTTTTGTGTGTTTATTGATTCTTGTTTGTTTGTTTGTTTTGTGGGTTTTTTGTTTGTTTTGGATTTTTCTTTTTGAGTCCAGATGAACTTAGAAATCAATGTGCTATTGAAAGGCAATGTCTGATCCTATAAGCAGATGTTCAGTGGAGTTCCCATTAACCTTACTGACTCAACTCTTAGTCAATAATTCCTTCAGCTCCCACTGATTTGTTTGAATCACAGGTTTTGTGCCTTTGAGGTCACTTTGAGTGCCTCTCTGAGGCTCACTGGTATTATATCAGGTCTATAACCAAAGACCAATATCCTATGTAGCAAATCAAAGTAATTTTTAAAAGGATTATTCTGGAACAATCTCATTTTCATTACTTAGTACGCACAGTGTTTAGAATGACTATGACAGATATTTACCTCACTCATTCAGGACAATAAATTAAAATCTCCTTGTAGACTTTTCCTCTGAAAATGAAATTAATCTGTAGGTGGAAGAATTATTATTATTCTATAGCATTGACTACCAGAAACATTCTCCATCTTGGACTTGTAATTCTGCAGAGATCTCACCTTTTTTCATAGTTCTAATGGTCTATGTTAGCATAAAGTCAACTAAATCTAATACCTAGCTGTGGGTTTGATTAGGACTTTGGAGATAATCAATAATGGAATACCTCTATACCTGCACTAGATCTCAATCAGCTGAATGTTTCTCAGAACAATCTCTAGGCTGCTCTTCGCTGCAGTGCTACCCATGCCTGTGATAGCACTAGAAGTCTTAAAAAGAGGCAAAAAAGTTTGTTTGCCTCAGTTTTTAGTTATTTTTTATTTAGATATTTTAATTTTACCTTAAGTAAAAGGAACAAAATGCACGTTGTAAGATGGTTGAGGTATATGTTTAGTAAATCAGAGCACCTGAGGGAATAGATGCTAGTTTATAACAGAATCTTCTTTTTTTTTCCTGTTGAGATCCTAGAGCTCTTAGGATGCTTAAACCTTCATTAGGTACTTCCAGTGGTATGAGCAGAAATTTGCTCTTTAGAATCTGCAGGGTGATGTCCATTGGCTTTCAAAATTGTTTTCTCAAGCACTCGATGTCTGAGCAGGATGAGTTATGAAAACTCCTTCGAGCATCATCAATCTGGATATTCCTGCTTGCTTTGAAGAACCTGTTGATTGTTTTAGTCACGAGAACTGGCCAAATATGCCAGCTACTTATCTCTAAAGCACGCAACCTGTTGTCACACAGTCACAGACACTAACAGAGCTGGATTATGCCACTAATAGTCGATGCTCTTAGTCGTTCCAGCCAAAAACCAGTCACCAAACCCACTGTATTAAATCTTCATGCATTAATCTAGAAGGGCTAATGTGGAAAGACACATATTAACTGCTCTGTCTTGCCAATATTTTGCCAGATGAGCACTTTGGGAGAGTGTTTTATTTTACAGCATCCCTTACACAGGGCATCTTTGTGCTGACTGTAATAGAGCCTGACATTTGAATCCACTTTGTTCCCGGTGGTGCTGTAGGATCAGGTAGCTGTAGCCATCTCCTGGTTACCTTCGGGTGAAACCCAGAGCCACTCGTTTCAGCAGCTGAGCTCCACCCGACAGAAACCACCCAGCCCCGCTCAGAATTAAACCCTTCTCGGGGTTCATCTCAACCAGCTCTTCCAGCAAAGCATCCCCACGGAGCGCGGTCAGGCTCCGGGAGGCAGAAGCACGGACAGACAGACGGACGGACGGACAGATTGACGGAGGGTGGAGTGCGGGAGAGGTTCAGCACCACGGCCAGCACCCCGCGGGGACCGCTGCGGAGCATCCGCGGAATTTCCGCCTGGCTGCCGATGTTTCTTATGGGGAGCTGCAGGCAAAGAAAAGGTCGAAGCATGATATTTGACCTCCTGGACTATATTTTAAGCCGAGGAAAGGACAAAGCTATTTCACTGATGCAAACGGAATAGAGAGCACAGTTCTCTGTTTATCTGGAGATATTCCAGGGGAGGTTGGCCAAGGCTCTGAGCAGCCTGGGCTAGTTGAGGGGATCCCTGCTCACTGCAGATGCCTTTTGGAGCTCCCTTCCAGCCCTAAACATTCTATGATTCTTCTTTACCAAGATGCTCTTTGCAATGTGTTAGACTGAAAACAATTTGGGCAGCAATAAGGTTGGGGTTTCTTTTTGCATTAAGTGGCAAAAATGTCTGCTGAGGGTAAGACTAACAGCTGCTAATTAACCAGATCTAGGGGTAAATTCCAGACCTGAAAGAGAAGAGGTGTAAAGGTAAGGAAGTGGCACACTATGTTCAAAAAGATCCATTCCATATTTCACCCCAACTCCCACCGAAGAGCTGTGACAGATGACATCCCCTACTGTGATGGCCCAGGATCTGCAGTGAGATTGATCCGCAGCACTTCCATGTATGTCCTTGGAGCCGACCAGGAAAAAGTTAGTGAACCACTCAAAAAATGCAGAAGTACAACCAGCATTGACTCCTGCTTCCAGTCAAAAGAAGAAGACAGAGACTGGATGTACTCCAAGACTCAGGACTGCTTGAAGTACTTACAGGATCTGTTAGCCTTGAGGAAAAAGTATCTTGAAAACCTCAATAACTTGAAATCCATGCATATGGCTGCAGATTCCCCAGCGTCCACAAAATCATCCAAAAGTGGAAAGAAACCATTTATTCCACTTCCTTCCAAAGAATCTTCTAAGGTAATTCCTAAGAAACTTTGCCATGTGCTTGGTGCTAAGCCCTGAAGCAATTAATTGTATGACCTGTGTTGATTTTCTGCTTTATTTGTCTCAGCCAGTTATCTTGTTACTGTTACATCACTTGAAATGCTGCTAAATACCTTAAGTTTATTTCTTAGTGGTGTGAAATTAAGTATGAATGATTAGTCATGGAAAAAAAAAAAGTATATGGCTAACTATTAGCCAGGTGGAAAAAATGAGTACAAAAAGTCACTAAAACCACAGGCTGGGAGATAGATTCTGCACAACTAGACTTCATGCAGGTTTGTGAATTTCTGAGATTTGCCACTGAAAATCCCACTTAAAAATAATGCCAAAAGCTGAACTTGGATTTGGCAAATGTGAATCTCCCACAAGCTGAGGCTAAGAGTGTCATTATCTGATTGTGACCAGCTAGTCCTTATGTATGAACAGCTCTGCTACTGCCTGGCATGCTAACTCCATGAGTTTCTATCTCAGGAACATCAGCAGGGTATGTCACTCATGTGAGTCATTCTTGCCAACACAAATGCCAGACTCACTGCTGCACAGCCCTGGCTTTGTAAAAACTAGGGAGAGGTCAAGAAGACTTCTAGAATAGCCAGAATACTCTTTCTTAATTACAAAATGTATGTTCACAGTTTGCAAGGTTTGTCTTATTACCAGGCTGAAATGATTTCATCCCTAACTACCTGTTTCTGTTAAATCACCTGCCAGTGGCAATTCACTTCTTTCTCCTGCCTGCTGCATGATTAATGGGAAAGTGTCTAGACAACCCTGTCCTCATAAGATGCTTAATATAAAGATCCTTGGTACCTGGACTACAGGCTAAGTGTGGATTCAGAATTTGCCACTTGTGTCTAAATAAAAGACCAGAGCACTGGGTCTGATTCTGGCATTGGAGATGTTTCCTTAAAATACCTTTTTTTTTGGTTTTTTTTACCAATAAGGGTTTAGTCATAATAGCAGTCACTATTTTCAGCAGATGTGTGGTAGCAGTTATCTTTTTAGCACTTCTGAGGATGCCACTCAACCTGTAATGTCAGGAGGTGAAAAAGCTAGCTCAGCTTTCTGCCCCCATAGAACAGGGAGCAAGCTGGTCCTTCAGAGATGTGCTACAGCACATATCCTTTTCTTGCATCTTTGAAGCCCAAGGTAACCATTTTCTCAGCTGGTATTGTTGCCTGGAAATACACCTAGCTTGGACTGGCAGGGAAAAATTACAGCCCTTCATTAGGCAGAAAGTATTCATCCCATATGGACCCACAGCTAACCAAGGCTTTATAACTGCTGCAGCATTTATAGGTTGGTTTGTTTTTTTTTTATCAAGTCAGGCTGCTAATTATAAACCCCCTGGTTTTCCTGTGGGAATTATCACAGCATTGAATGACTCACATTTTAGCACACACGGTCCTTTTCCATTTCAAAAAGACTTCAGCAATTTAGATCTG
This sequence comes from Ceyx cyanopectus, assembly GCA_013401355.1. Lineage (NCBI taxonomy): Eukaryota > Metazoa > Chordata > Aves > Coraciiformes > Alcedinidae > Ceyx > Ceyx cyanopectus. Next base: position 5,781 of record VYZU01049036.1, on the reverse strand, counting down.
GACTCACCTAACCTAGGAATTTTAATAAGATGCTTAAATTAGCAACCAAGTTACCCCACAATCCCTTTGCAACTAAGAGAAAGAGCTACCTGTGGAGGGGAATTCAACCTACCTAAAACCTGACTCATCTTCTCAAGGTGCAGGGGCCCTGCATTATTCTAATACACATTTCTAATGTGTGTTGCATTAGATGCCTACTGCTAGTTAGAATAAATTTGGCCACAAAGCCCAGCTGTCACTTAGCCACCTCATTACATGGCTTGGTATAGAGATTCTGAGGGATTTTATAATGCCTAACAGTGCCCAGATGGATGATGGTTGGTGTTGAGCACATAACAAGACAGATGTTTTTTAGGCTGTTGTTTTGCTTTCTTTGATGACTACAAACTGTGGAGTAGTCTGGACCAATGTTATTTTCTGACAGCTTGAAGGGTGGAATTAAATAACATTTTTTTGCAGCTTCCTTATACAGTTTGATGTATAAGTAATTGTAATTTTATAAGTAATTGTGCCTAACACTTAGGTAACTCTTTTCTTCCCTCTGATTAACAGGCATCCATGGAGAGAAAAGGCCCACAGCCCAGCTCAGATGTGAGAGAAGCAATAGCTTTCTTTGACTCAGTTATTGCAGACCTGGATAGACCTGCAGAGAGATGGAGGAGAGTTCCTGACGTGGATCTGCCAAATGTGGATGTTGATTTTGATGGTGCAGTATAAACCAGCTAAAATATTCTTATTTTTGGTGTGCAGAGAATAGAGGGAGGAGTGGCATTGTAAGACCATGCTTGTTTATTTAATGGACACAGCTTTCCTCCAGTTTTTATTTATGCTAGATAAAATGAATGTATCCCACACAACATCCTGCAGTGAAACCAGGTTGGTTTCTCAGCATTACCTCTAGGAAGTACCCAGCAGGCACCCTCTCCCTGTGCATGTAAAAATATCACTGGCAAGCTGTTAATGCCAGACTATCTTCTGTCTTTCAGTTGCTACCAGCACAAGTGAACACAGTTTACACTCAAACTGGATTCTTCGTGCTCCCCGGAGATACTCCCAAGATGCTGCCCAAACAGCAAAGGCTACAAACCAATCTCAAAGAAACAGCCAGAGGAAAACAACTAGCTCTAGGAAGAAGTTGGAAAGACATCCCATGTACTTGCCCAAAGCTGTGGAAGGGGCATATAACACTTTAAAATTTAAGCCCAAAACACGTAAGAAAGAATATTGAAAGAATATTCCCACTTCAACTGGATAGAACATATGAAATAAGGAATGTAAGACATTGTTGGGTTTTCTTTTTGGTTGTTTTTTTACTTCTGATGCATCTCTTACACTCTAGAAGTGGTGTGTGCAGTCTTCAAGTCATTAAGTGGGACATATTTGAAGCCATGGCTATTCCAGCATTGGACTCACACGAGAGTTTAACTCACCCAGTTCATTGTGCCTAACAATACTGCTTTGTCATTCAGCTTGGGAACTCCAACTTGACCAGCCTTTTTTTCTAGTGCTGTTATTGAAAGCAATGCTTCAGAGATTGCCTGGGGCAGTATTTTTAATTCTGACTCCAGTACTGCAAAGAAATTCAAGTAATTTGGATTAAGATCTTGTAGCTTTTGCACCAGTGTCTCCAACTTCAGAGCAGTGAAGCAAAATTTTCTCCTATTTTGCCTGTGAAAATGTGTATGTGCCATCATTAACTGGGTTCTGAGCACTGAGGCATAAACAGCCTGTGGTACAAGCAGAAAAAGCTCCAGTGAAGGAATCAACATAAACCTGTGTTTGGAGGAACTGCTCCCATGTGCTTTGAAAAAAAAAAAAAAAAGCTATTTTGTGCTCTGCTGAATATAGACATACTACTATACACTAGAAAACTTCATGGCTTGGAGAAGACCATTTTGTGACTAAATGGAAACAAAAGTTGTTCTCAAGGGCAGAAAGATGCTTCACAGACAAATCCATTGCATCACCTTTAGCTTATACCCAACATTGGGAATTCTGCTGCTATGTCATTAAAGACTACAGAGAGAGTATTTTCAGCTTCTCTCCTCTTAGAGGTGATTTATTTTCCAGGTGATGCTTGGAATTGTTAAGAACCATCCTGTGCCTGTTTTACTGATGCCCTACAATGTAAAAATGCATAGAAAGTGACAAGGAGAATTCCCTATGGAATGATTAGCCTATGGCCATTCAGATATGGCAATCCCATGTATATCACAGGCATCAGGCTGAGCTACATCCCCCAGCTCGTGCTATGTCTTAAGAATTTGCTAAGATATTTGGGATCAAGCCTTTGTTTTGAATTTTTTAATCTGGTATTCAGTCAGTGGTTCACTGGAGGATAGATCATGACAGCACTGGTATGACCAACTTGGAATTTACTCTTATTTTCTTGTTTGCTTGTCTCATTCTCTCTACAACTACCTAAAAGGATGTTGTAGCAAAGCTGGTGTTGGTCTCTTCTCCCAATTTATGGAACAAGAGGAAATGGCCTCAAGTTGTGTCGGGGAAGGTTTAGATTGGATATTAGGAAGAGTTTTACTGAGAGTGGTGAGGCAGTGGAACAGGCTGCCCAGGGAAGTGGTGGAGTTTTTAAACACATCCCTGGAGGTGTTTAAAAAATGAGTAGCACTTGAGGCTGTGGTCTAGTGGTTAAAGAGATGTTGGGAGGAAGGTTGGAATTGATGATCCTAGATGTTCTTTCCAATTATTATGATTCTATGTTCAGTAGGTTTTGTGTTCACAGTCTTAGGATGTCCATCAACATCACCCACCCACCAAACTTTTGACAGGTGGCAATTCTTGCTCACTTGTCTCTAGTCTTTAGTACTGAGTTATTTGAACTGCATTTCTGGAATAACCCATCTCAGATCTTGCTAATCTAGGACACTTTCTGTCATGAAATAGGAGAGTGCCAAACCCCCCACGTTCCTCCTTTCGGAGCTGGCATCTCCTGTTTGGTTAAGGCATTTTGTTTCTTTCTTCTGGTGTTAATGAAGGGAAGGGAGGAATTGTTTCTGTAGCACTTTAATTCTAGAGGTGCTTTTTGCTGTTCTTTGTCTAGCCTCAATCCACTTGAAAATGATGAGTTTAACCAACATCACTGATACATATTAATTAAAAATTTAAATTAATGTTTATATTTTGTTCCTCTGATGTTGATGCTTCTCACTATTAGTGTGTACTCTCTATACACTGCTGCTGCTTTTGTACCTCCCTAGTCCTGTTCTGACAGCCCCAAGCTGAACATCATGCTTTGCTTTAAAACTGTTCTGCCTTTGGCATATAATTGTTGAAGGCCACTCAGCCAGATTGGATAGCCAGAGCACATCATGCTCCAAACACATCCCTCATTCCTGGCATGCCTTAAGGCTGCAGCTCTGGGTATGTGTGAGACAAGGGGAATCGTGCTCAAAACTCCACAGTTTTTGGCAACTGTGTCACCCTGAAACTCCTCTCCAAGTGGAATCTCATGCTGAAGTCGCTGAGGAACGATTTTACTGAGTGTGTGGTTACCCTTTTTGCTACTAGAATCTGCATTTTGGATGGATGCTGGCAGAAAACCTCACTGTCTGAGTGACTGTAACAGGAATAGGCATGTACATAATTAAAATACTGATGAAAGAGGCAGAAAAGGATTCCAGTGGTGTTCTACTCTGGGCTGTGCTTCATACTCATAGTGCCAAGGTTTTATTCATTCTTCTAGCTGACCTTTCTGCTATTGTTTTTAGGCTTCAGGATGATGTGCAGAACTAGACTACTTCAGCATGCTTGTCCTTGTAAAACAAGGTATTTTGGTCATCTGGCTGTGACAGAGGGTAAGGATCCCCCTGCTGTCCAGCACAAAAACTCCAGTGTGAAATATAAGTTTGCTTTTATGAGTAAGAGACGGAGGGCAAAAATAAGATTTGTCATTTTGACATGGATTCTGTGCTTGTTGTTTTTCTTACCTTTCCTTAAAGATCACTTCAAGCCTGTTATAATAAAATAAAGAAGAATTATTAATGACCAGCAAAGCTCTGTTTGACCTAGATCTCTTGCAGAGATAATTAGTGAGCTTTTCAGTCATGCCCTCAGGCCTTGATAATGAAGTGCATCTACTCCAAGCTGTATTGATCAAGGTCTGGGAATCTGAGTGTTCCCTGCAGCACTGATCCCAAAAAGCTATTTTCCAGAGTGCATTGGAGCAATAAGCAAGATATTTAGGAGAGGATCTCTTATTTTGTTGTTTCAAATCTGACACAAGGGGGTATTTCAGGTTCCTCCATCTAGTGTCATTGCTGAGGACTAGCTTTGAAGGGTCTCTGCCTTTGGATTTCTGTGATGCCTTATCTGCAGCTGCCTGTGAGAAACTAAAGACACTGTGCACAACAATCTAGTAACTGAATAAATATTAAGTCTATTGAAGAAATCATGTTCTGGGGAGGTTCAAAATAATTTTGTCCTCTTGTGTTGAGTAACTCTGTAATCATGGTGCACGTAAGTGAGCTGAAATTGCAAGTGTCTTTGGCAGAAACAGAAAAAGATTGGATGTGGCACTTAATCTAGCTGTTGTGGTGTCAGGGCTTAGGCTGGACTTGATGATCTCAAAGGTCTATTCCAGCCTCAGCAATAATTCTGTGTAAATACAGGCAGCTAATGGAAAGTGAGCATCTCTAGTTTGAATCTTCAAGTGCCATAAAGTTGCAATGAAGGCAGAAGGTGTCAGCACTGCATTAAGTAAAGCAGAAAGTCCTCTAAGGTAATGGATAGCAAAGATATCTAGTTACCTGCTGCTCCAGATTGAATGGGGTGTATAAAAAATAATAGATTAGCACCTAGTGAGTGTCTTCAAAATTTTTGTAGCAGTTTGTAGCTCTGCTTGAGCAATTCCAGGAGAGTGCCTGTTATATTTTTGTGTTGGAGGAGGCCCACAAGGATGTAAAAGCATCCTGAAACTAGCTAGTCACAGCAGCAGGATGTTTTTAGGGGGCTTTTACCACCTCATGGGCTTGCAGCTCTGAGTTATGCACATAGTAAAGTACAATCAAGTTGCAGCGAGTCAGTGGAATGACTCTTGACTTATCTTGAGTATAATGACTAGAAAAAACATGCTGTTCTGAAAGAATTATGAGGGCAAATCAAACATATGAACCCAGCTGTTTCAGACCAGGCTAAGAAGCAGAGCATAGCTAATTACTTGATTAGTAATTTTGTTAAGTAATTTTTTTAATTAGTAATTAATAAGTAAGGTGACCTATTAGAGAAAGTATAAAAAGAATTTATGGAGTTAAAAATGATATGTTCCACCTTTTTATTAAAGTGAAACTGAGAAGGGTGCAAGACCTCCCTGAGAAACCTCTGGCCACTTGTAGGGAGGCACTGAGAGTGAGCAGAAAAGTTCTCCTAGTAAGTGCTGGGGACTGCCACTTATCTCAGAGCACCAGTTCTTGAAGATTTCTAGAAAGGCAGCTAAAACTGTCCCTTGGCCACACGGTGGCAGTTCATTCCTAGCTATTCTGCAGCCCTCCTATTTCTCTGATCAACAAGAGAACTGGGGATGAAAGAGGGAAAGTGTTTTGTCCTGCTTCATCAACAGCCACTCAATGTGTGTATCCATTATTCCCTTCGAGGCTCCTTCAGTCACAAGCACTTGTTTGACAGTTTGCAGTTGATATTAGTCCTTTATATGAGTTTATTCTTCCAGGGAGATGATTTCCTTAGGAAATAAATAGCCATGATATCCAAGGAGACACTGAGATTACGGTAAATCTTGTCTGAGGTGCTGACCACTTAGCTCTGACT